>JAMKPZ010004281.1:0-25233 GCA_024699675.1 Amphibolis antarctica
TCCTCGCCCGCCGTCGGATTAGGGACTTTCCGCTTCTTTCTTTCTTTTTTTTCTGTGTGGCGATGGTGCGGTAGCTGCATGCTGATGGCGGGTGACTTGGTGTTGGGGTGGGGTGAGGTTGTCGGATTTGGGACTTGTTGCCGGATTGAGTTTGGCGGTGTGGTGGTGCTGTTCACTTGACCTCTCTTTTTTTCTAGTTTGAATTCATACGCTGGAGGGAATGAAGTGGATGCGAGGGAAATGTAAAGAAATAGGGGAAGAGCAATAAACAACTTGTGTTTTTACGTGGGACCGGTTCGGACATTTTATGTTTTAGATTGTGGGTTGGGTAAGTAAGTGCGCGGCCTATCTTGTCATTTAGTTATCAGGTTTACATGCTTGTTACATCATTCTCATCTGTATTCAATGACTTTCGCAAATGCATCTGGCACATGCCTGCTTAGATGTTAGTCCTATATGCCATCAGTTCCTATCACTTTGTTGTCTTATTTTCTAACATTTTCACTTCAAAATCGTAGACTGTTTCTAAATTTTATGGGTCGATTGAATTGGATATTTCCTACTTTGAGCTTTCATGAACTTAATGACATGCTCATCAAATATTTCGTTCTTTCAGCTTAGTGGCTTTTGGATACAATATGTGCATGAAGCAGAGAAAAACACAAAAAAGTAACCCTGTTTAAGTGACGAATCTTGTAAACACTATTAGATGACATATAGGAGGGTGAGAGATTGGAGAACTCTGAAATCCACATCCACATGCACAGTCCCTTTGGATTAAATAGCTTAATGCTAAACAAGTAAGCTGGGTTGCCTTGAATGCTTGTTCACCTATGCAGTTCTTATGGCTATCTTAATGCCACAAGTAATATAAAAGAAATGAGTTTCCGTGACTTTTTGTATATTATGTAATTATATTACACATGATTTGGCACATTCATTGTGGACTCAATACACAATTGTAGAATAAGATTAAAATAAAACACAATAAGATCTGTACATGGAAGCCTGCTCATAGCATGCTTCTTAGCAAGTATGCATTACACCATTGACTCCTTGCCAAAGTAGCAATTTGCATGGCATGCATGTGCACTAAAAAAAATAGTGCAGAGTCACTAAAAAAAAAACAGTTAGAGGTCTGTCCCAGAGTTCTAATATTTTTCATTACCCACTGAAGAGTAGAAGTAATAATATTTTAAAAATATTTTGCATTTATATGTCTATCAGATTTTGTTTCATAGAAACGTTGCTGGTTCAAAAAGCCATTGCAGAATTTTTCATTACGTTTCAATTCTTTCTGAAAGAAAATTTTAAGGACTCTATTACAAACAGCTACTCAAATATTGTTTGTCATCTTGTAGGATTTCTGATGACATAAGAATTAGCATGATCAAATTCTAACATAAAATCAAAGATGGCTGCTGGTCAACAGAAGAAGCGATTGAGTGCTACAAGTATTACAAGATTCAATGTGCATGAACAACATGGAAAGAAGAAAAAAAGGTTGGAATCATCTTATAGTACATGGTGCATGAAACCTCATATATCATTAGAGTGGGATGACAGCCAAAAAAGGGCTGTGGCAAGTAAGGAGCAGGTTGCCATGCCATGGATCGACTTATCTCCCTTTGTGTGTCCTCCCCAGTCACATTCTGGTTTGGCAGATGTATTCTTAGTTCCTAAAGAAATTTTTGAGCTGGAAAATATGTCTGAGGTGCTTTCTTACGAGGTTTGAGTGGTTTTACAACATTTCTTTATGCAGTTCATTGTTTTTATCAACAAATGGATTTTTCCCATTTTTCTTTATTTAATTGTGGACTTCAATCACTCTCAGGTTTGGGAAAATCATCTATCAGAATCAGAAAGGAACTTTCTTAGCCAGTTTCTTCCCAAGGAATCAGATTTGAATGAAGTGGTGCAATCATTGCTGATGGAGGAAAACCTTAACTTTGGGAATCCTTTCAATATATGGTAGGACTTGTTCTTCTTCAATATCTGGTAGAATATGAAAGTTCCACATCAGTGTCATAAAGGAAAATGCACTATTGCTATTTTTATTTATTGGAAAAATTATTTTTCTTTGGTAATTCTTTCAACAGATGTTACACTTTGTTCTTTATCTTACCACTAAGATGAAGTACAACTTGCTAACTTCTCAATAATTGGGATAACAAACAACAGCAACAATTTGAGTCATAATCTCACTACATGAGGTCAATTATATGAATCTTTTTCTTTCATGTATTTTTATGTATGGTTAAATTACATAAATTTAAGTTTTTTCTCATAATTCCTAAGTAGTTGTAGGCCTCTTTTAATTTCTTCTACATTAATTAATTCTTTTCTCCTAATTGATGCAATCTTTGATCTCCTAATGATATGAACAAACTACCTATATCGATTTTCTCTTATCTTCAATTATGAATCTTTTTCTTTCATGTATTTTTATGTATGGTTAAATTACATAAATTTAAGTTTTTTATCATAATTCCTAAGTAGTTTTAGGCCTCTTTTAATTTCTTCTCCATTAATTAATTCTTTTCTCCTAATTGATGCAATCTTTGATCTCCTAATGATATGAACAAACTACCTATATCGATTTTCTCTTATCTTCAATTGGTGCAACTCCTGCTCTATCTTAATAAAATTATTTTTTAACTTATTTTTTATAATATTATCACTCATTTATCTAAGCAACACTAACTTTTTGCATATAATCATGCTTTAAAGCCCAACATTCTAATCTATAAAGTATATTTGAGTGAGTGAGTAACATTTTTACAGATTTCTTTTAATTTTGAGAGTATCCTCCTCTTACATAACACTTCAAAGGCATTCCTCCACTTCATCCATCCTACTTTAATCCTATAAATAGCATCTCTATAATGTTACCATTGCTATTTATCATAGGTCCTAAGTATTTAAAAGTTTTATTTTTACAAATCTTATGGCCTTTTAAGTATATACCTTTAACATTATTCCTATTTTCGTTAAACCTACATTCCATATATTTAGTTTTTGACCCACTCAATCTAAATCCATTGAACTTTGAAATATTTCTTCATAATTCTAATTTAGAACTAATTCTTTACATACTTTCATCAACTAAAACCATGTCATTAGTAAATAGCATACTAGGGTATTTCTTCTTGAATTTCCCTAATGATTTAATCCATAACTTAGTTAAACAGGTATAGACCAAGAAAAGACTGTTAGTGTAAACTAATGTCTATTGGAAATTTCTAGTTTTTAACATTACTAATTCTCTTTCATACGTCCTTTACAATATCAATATATCCTATGGTATTCCTTTTCTTTGTAAAGCCCACCACAACAAGATTTTACGTGTTCTGTCATAAAATTTTTCTACATCTATGGAAATCATATGAAGGTCCTTTTCTTAACTCTTAAATTTTCTATTAGTTGTCCAAGTAAATGAATAACTTCTATTGTTAATCTACTTGGCATAAATCTAAAATGATTTTCTATGATTTTAGTTACGTGACATAGTTTTTGCTTAATTACCTTTTTCCATAAATTTATGGTATGACTCATTAATTTTATACTATGATAATTATTACAATTTTGTGTTTCCCTTATTCTTAAATATAGGTATTAAAAAATGAGTTATTCATTCATATAAGTATCTAACATCTTCTTTGTTTTTAAAATTATATTAAAAAGCTTAGTTAATTGCTTAATCCCTATGTCACCTATACACTTTCACACTTCAATAGGAATATCATTTTGTCTAATAGTTTTCCCGCATTTTATTTTGTTCATCTAGTTCATCTAAAATAACTACTACTAGTTCATCTAAATTAACTAGTTAATCCCTACTACTAGTTCATCTAAAATAACTATAGCTAATGTCCTTTGTACTACTACACCATTTTGCATGTAGGAGTTTTCTATTGTAATTTCATCAAAAAGTTTCCTAAAATGCCTAACTCATTAATCTTTTATTTTATTCTCTTTTACTGAAATTCTATTATCCTCTTCTTTAATACACTTTACTTGACGTACATCTCTAGATTTTCTTATTATACAAGTCTACATCTGGTTCAAATGTGAATCTAGAGAAGACCAATGCAAGTTTCCTTATAAAAATGACATACAAATTTAAATTTGGAGTTTGATTGGTCTATAAATTACAGACCTCTAATTTCTCATTCTCATTTTTTTCTTTGAACTTATGCATATGTGAAATATCTGAATGTTCCATAATTTCTGGTTTAATTATTTATATTTTGAAGTGTAAAACATGTTTAACACTACCATGGTGGTTCTTATTAGGAGTTCATCTCTTTGCTCTGGTAATCTTCATCCTGATGTACTTTTGAGTCATGATCATGAAATGAAGTCCAAGAAAAAGTTCTATTATGCTGGTTTAAAGAAGTATCATTATGGGTGCGTAGAATACATGACTCTCCCTCTTGCATGGCATGTTTTAAACATCATGACATATTTTTTTATGCCTTACAGGATTATAGATAAACTACAAAAATGGAAAAAGAGATGGTCAAGTTGTAAAAATCCAGAAAAGGAGTTATTTGGTAGCCTATCAAGGTTTGCAATACTCTATTTATATTTCACAATGATGAACTTAGCCTGTTATGCTTTTCAATAAAAATTCTTGTACTATCACTATTCATGATATGTAAAGTTTCTATATTCTTCGTGCATGACTTTGTAGTTTTGTATTTCTACTTGGATGTTTATTTGTAGTTTCAAAATGGAAAATTCTTTGAACTTGCACATTTCTAATTGTATGATGCCTTTTGAAACATTGAGATGGAGGTTTGGTACATGATTTCTGCATTGATAAACACATGTATCCCTGATTTTGTTCTTAATAGCTCCTATAATTTTCACTGAGCCTTACTTACTTTTACCTTTCAAATGTAAACCAATATCATGGTCAATGTTTAAAAAATTGAGATGGATCAGTGAAATATTGCCAATCAGTCTCAGATGTTGAAGATATCAATACCAAAACACCCTACAAAACTCCACCAAAAGCTTCATTGTCAACCATCAAAGCATTCATCAAAGTCATTTCTTTTGAGTCTCAATTATGCTAGCGCAGTAACTCATTAGGGGATTTGTCTGCTACTAACAGAGGAGGATGATGGAGGAAGAAGGGCATGAGTGGGAAAGAGAAAAAAAGAAAAAAAAAAGTGGGAAAGAAAGAAAAATGTGAAAAATAAAGAAAGAAAGAAAGAAAAAGGGAAAAAAGAAAGTAGAGAAAAGTAAAACATATTATATAAAAATTATGTTAATATTATAATAAAATTTTGATATTTTTAAAATATTTTGTTAAGATTTATGTTTGTTTATGAATTACATTTTTTATATATCTCTTGTATTGTTGTAAACTTTGTTTTCTATTTTTTAATTAATTCATGTGAGATTTTGTTAAAGCTTAAAAATATATTAATTATATTATAAGAATAAATATTTGCAATTTATTTTAAAATATTATAATCCATAAATTTTTAATTATAAAGATTATTGAAATTCTCTAATATTGTGTATAATTTTATTATTTAAATTTTTTGTTTACAATTTAATTTTATTATTTAGTAATGTAAATTATTGTTCAAAAAGTAAAAATACAATTATTTGAGCCAAGCCATTATTCAAGTCAACATAATGAAAGACAAATGACATCAAAGAGAAATTAATTGACCTGCATTTTTATATAGTGAATTAGACTATTATCACCCCTTATGAATAAGATATCTTAACCACCTATTTGATAATTGTGAAGTTACTTATTCTAGTGTTGAGTGTCTATTTACATGTAAAGGTATATTACCCATCTTTTGAATGTTGTAATGTTACATTAGTTTTTTACCATTCTCAATATGGTATCGAGCTAGGGTTCCGTCACCCATCGCCGTTGTTTCCCTCCCTCTTCTCCTCTCATCGCCGCTTCTCTCCTCTACTACTACTGGTGCTGTTGCTTCTCTCTCCTGCACAGGATAGCGTCACCTTTGCTGTCGATGCTGTCCTTGCTGGCTCGTCTCCATGGAAACCTCCTGATGTGCAAATAGTTCCGTCCGTCGCCCTCTCCTCCGGATAGTCCTATTCAGTCCTTTATACGCAGATAGTCCTGTCCACCCTCCTCCTCTCCAAATAGTCCCGTCCGAGTTCTCCTCTTCCTCTGGCTGTCATGGCTTCCGACGACAGTAGTCATTCCTGTTCGTTTGTGACGCACGATGGCTCTCATGTCCGCAGTGATGTTCTCCTCTGCAGCTTTCCTGGGGTCTTTGAGAAGTTGAATGGTCCCAACTATTTCATTTGGGCTCAAAGCTTTGAGACCATTGTCATTGCCCATCGTAACGATCATCATTTGTCTCATCCACCCCCTAATGTTGCTAATCTCGGGTATGCCGGTTGGTTTGCTAACGATGCTGCTATTGTCTCTTGGATGTTATCCATTATGGAGCCTAGTGTGGCTCGTGGTGTCTCTTTAATGTCCTCGGCGAAGAAGATTTGGGATCATCTACGTCAGGTATATGGGTTTGAAAAGAACATCTCCAAGATGCTTTAAGTGTATGAGTAGTTGTTTTACCTCAGGCAAGGAGAAAAATCTCCCTAAGTCCATTATAATATTTTTAAAGGGCTGATGGATGAGTTGAATTTGTATTAGCTTCCCACCACTAATCTTGTCATCTTCAACCGCTACCATGAGGAATTGGCTATGACTGTTTATCTTGCCAGTTTAACTCTAGAGCTTGTTGCACAGGTTCGAGGTCAGGTGCTAGGTGTTGACTCCATGCTTAGTCTTGATGAGACCTTTGCCAAGATCATGTGCCTCTCACTTCCTTCCACGACTTCTGCCCCTTTTCTTGCTGATCAGTCTGCCTTGGTTGCTTTGGGTGGTCATAGTCGTGGTCGTGGAGGGTGGGTGCGAGGAGAGAGACAATGTCCTAAATGCAATTGGTGTGGCAAGTTGGGCCATCGTTCTGAGAAGTGCTGGGACAAATATCCTCATCTGAAGCCCCCTCTTGCTGCGGTCAGCATGGATTCACCTAGCAGTGGGGGTGTTACCTCGTTTGGACCTACCATCACCATCTCGCAAGCGGACTACGATCATCTCTTGCAAGGACAGGGCGCAAGTTCCACTGCCATGAGTGCTCATACCTCCTCGACTCATCCAGGTACTAATACTAGCACCGCCTTGATTGCCTCTGCTGGCGATCCTTGGATCATAGATTCGGGTGCCTCCACCCACATCTCAGGTACCTCTTCCTTGTTTGATTGCTTGTCTTCACTTATCAACATGTCCACTATCATTATAGCCGATGGTCGTTCGTGTCTTGTTTCTGGTAAAGGAGAGGTTTAGGCCTTTTCTCAGATAAGACTCAATGACGTTTTTTATGTACCTGAACTTTCATTTAATTTGTTATCCATTGGTGCTATTACAGTTCAGTTATTATGCTCTGTCACCTTTTATCCTTTTCATGTTACCTTTCAGGACTTGCGGATGGGTTGGAGGGTTGGTTTGAGGCGTAGATAGCGAGTTGATGTGGTGTACCTTCTGATTCGCGACGATGTTCCTCGTGACTTGGTCGCATGTTTGTCAAGTACTGATTCCTCAATTTTATGGCATTATCGCTTAAGTCATCCGTCATGGGAGAAGCTTCGTCAAGCCTTTCGTTGGATTTCTGTTTTGCCTTTTGATTGTGCGTCATGTCAGCTTGGGAAGCACCATCGTGCAACCTTCAAGCACCTACGTCTTACTTTGTCAAAAACTATGTTTGATCTTGTTTATTATGATGTTTGGGGTCCTAGTTGTGTTGAGTCTGTTCGGGGTCATAAGTACTACATAGTGTTTGTTGATTTCTCCCATGTGTCGTAGGTTTATTTGTTGAAAGATCTTTAAAGTGTTGTTGATGTACTTCAAACCTTTTTATCTGAAATAAAGAATTAATTTTATTTTTGTCCCAAAATGTTACGAACTGATAATACCTTTGAATTTATGCAATCTTCCTTTCAAGTACTTTGTTCGTCTCAAGGCATTATCCATTAGACTACTTGCCCTCACACCTCTCAATAGAATGGGGTTGCGGAACGAAAACATCGTCACATCTTAGATGTCGCTCGCACCCTCATGAAAGTCCCCAAGTATCTCTGGTCTGATGCCGTTCTCATAGCTGTTTTTCTAATCAATCGGATGCCCTCCTCTCCTTTAGGAGGTGTTGTTCCTCTTCACCGTTTGTATCCTGATGCTGAACTATTCCCTATCACTCCTAGAGTGTTTGGGTGTGTGGGATTTGTTCAAGTTCTCTCTCCTAACCTTGATAAGCTCTCTCCTAGGACTATCAAGTGCGTGTTTGTTAGATATCCTCGTACTCAACAATGATATCGTCTATATCATCTTGCCACATGCAAATACTATGTTTCCATGGATGTTACCTTTTTTGAATCTCAATCCTTTTCAGACTCCATGGATGAGTTTCCTTTGCCTGTTCAAGAGTCTGTTCCCCTTCCAGAACCCATTGAAATTGATGGAAACCATAGTAATCATGTCATAGCTTCTGAAGAGGACATTGTACAAGGCAACACCGATCAACCCCCATTGCAGGTATATCATTGTCAACCACGCCCATTTACTCTGAATACACCTCCATTGCCCTCTTCTGACGTTGGTTGTGAGTCCACCACCACCACCACTCCATCTCCTGCTGACCTTCCTATTGCCTTATGGAAGGGCATCTGTTCTTGTACCCAACATCCATTATCTCAGGCTATTTCCTATGCTACCCTTGATCCCACCTTCCGTAACTTTGCCTTGTCCATTTCTATCGATTCCATACCCTAGGATCCCCAAGAGGCACTTCGAATTTCCCATTGGAAGGTGGCTATGGATGATGAAATGAGCACTCTTGTTTCTCGTTGCACTTGGGATATTGTCTCTTGTCCTGAAGGAGTGGATGTCGTTTCCTGCAGATGGGTTTACACCATTAAACGTAAACCTGATGGTACTATAGATAGGTATAAAGCCTACCTAGTTGCTCAAGGTTTTTCGCAGGAGTATGACATTGATTATTCTAAGACCTTCTCTCCCATTGCTCGTCTTGATTCTATTTGTGTGCTACTTTCTATAGCAGTCAATCACTCTTGGCAACTTGTTCAACTTGATATCAAGAATGCTTTTCTGTATGGAGACCTTAAGGAGCAGGTGTTCATGGCGCAACCACTAGGCTATTTTGCTCAGGGGGAGACCAAGGTGTGCCTACTTCACAAAGCTATCTATGGCCTCAAGTAAAGTCCTAAGGCTTGGTTTGAGAAGTTCTGTAGTGTTATGTGGAGTGGTGGTTTTGACAGTTATAGAGTTGTTCACTCTATATTTATCAAGAAAACTTCTCATGGAGTGACCATTTTTGCTGTGTATGTTGATGATATGCTTCTAACAGGTGATGACAGTCACGACATTGAAGAAACCAAAAAGTTTCTTAAAAGAAACTTTGCAACAAGGGACATGAGAACACCTAGATACTTCCTTGGTGTAGAGTTTG
This sequence comes from Amphibolis antarctica, assembly GCA_024699675.1. Taxonomy (NCBI): domain Eukaryota; kingdom Viridiplantae; phylum Streptophyta; class Magnoliopsida; order Alismatales; family Cymodoceaceae; genus Amphibolis; species Amphibolis antarctica. Next base: position 9,531 of record JAMKPZ010004281.1, read on the forward strand.
CATACTCTAGAGGGAGACTATCCCTATTACAATGAAAATATGCCTTGAATTTGTTAAAGGAGATAGGTTTTGAGGGGTGCAAGCCAGAAACTACACCGATAGAATAGAATCATGTTTTATGGGATGAAAACTCCCCTCCTTTTGATGATTCAGGAAGATACAGATGGCTAGTTGGAAAGCTTATATATTTAACTGTCACAAGACCGAATATATCTTATGTAGTTAATCTACTGAGTCAGTTTATGCATGCTCCCAAGGAGATCAATTGGCAAGGAGCTCTAAGAATAGTGGCCTACATCAAGAACGCTCCTGGAAAAGGGTTTTTGTACAAGAAACATGGACACTTGAGAGTAGAGGACTTCTCTGATGCTGGCTATGTTGGAGACAAAATTGATAGAAAGTCCACTTCTGGATATTGCACATTCCTTGGAGGAAATTTGGTTACATGACATAGCAAGAAAAAAAAAGTGATTTCCAAGTCTAGTGTTGAAGCCGAATACAAGGCAATGTCTCAAACTACTTCAGAGTTGATCTGGCTCAAAGTCTTACTCCAAGAACTTGAGGTTGAGGTGAATCTACCTATGCCCATGCATTGTGACAACCAAACTGTTATATATATTGCAAACAATCTAACATTTCACGAAAGAACAAAACATGTTGAGGTGGATTGTCACTTTATCAAGGACAACGTCACAAAAAGGGTGATCTCTACACCCTTCACTCGGTCTGAAGACCAATTAGCTGATGTTTTTACTAAAGGTCTAGGTGTGAGTGTTTTTGGAAATCTTTGTAATAAGTTGGGCATGTATGATATATATGCTCCAGCTTGATGGGGAGTGTGAAGTTACTTATTTTTGTGTTGAGTGTCTATTTACATGTAAGGGTATATTACCTGTCTTTTGAACGTTGTAATGTTACACTAGTATTTTACCATTCTCAATAATAATGAATATAATTAGTGGGCTAAAGAATATTCTACATAATATGCTACACAGATGTCATAGAGAGAATGCATCATACAACAACAACAAATTCATTTTCAAATATATGAAAATTATTTATGACAACAAGGATATGAGCCATATGGATATGGCCCATATGCCCCTCAGCATTCTACATGGAATTAACTTTTGTATAATTCCATTGTTTTTAAAGTCACTCGTCATTGTAAGTTGTTTTCATTTATTTGTAGATGCTTTAAGGGTAATCATACATGCAACTACTATATTTGTATCTAACTTACATTTTGTGCATGATAATTACATAGAAAATTTATCTACATGTTTTTATATACTTTCATAGCTTCTTTTATCTTATTCCTTCGTTTCAAGTTAAAATTTTAAGATTTTTTGCTGTTTCCATGAAAACATTGTGTTTCTATTGATAGAATTCTCATCCTAGATGCATTTTCTTTTTCCAAAGGATTGATTTTTGGTACAATACCAACATTTGAAACCTTGATAATGGTATCACATTGATTTTCTGAGTTGACATCAAGTATTTCTGGTCTTATTCTTAGCAGCCCCTATGAAAACTTATTTGCCAGAAGGAGAAAATTGATAAGCTGCTTGTTTCTTAAAATGGTAAAAATGGATTGTTTCTTGCATGTTAACAAATAAGTCTATTGATTTTTTTATGCAAATTAGCATTCTGACTCAACAGAATTCTAAATTATGTCAATAAATTCGTTTATCTGACAAGTAACAAATTTGTAGCTTGATACTATTAAATGAACAATAAAATAATATTGATGAAATTTACTTGTGGTAGGTTTGTGACTTGTGAGTTGTACTATAATATGTGATCATTGGTCATTCTATTTGTATGGTCTCCATCATCTTAGTACCGTCTTGGATACCTGTTGCTTTAATTAATAAGCAGCAAGAGGTAAAAAGTATGAAAGAAATAATAAAAGCTTTTGAAGGTAATTCTTCACTGCTCACAGATTTATATCTTATGACCTTCTTGACAAGCAATAACTAACTAGTAAATTAATAATATGGGAAATAAGTCTTCTAGAAGAAGCAGTGTTACCGTCTCAAAATAGTTAATCACATGCAGGAGGTAAAAAGTAAAAACAGTTAATCACATGCAAACCAAGGTGGTGTTCTCAAATCAATAGAAATTAAACCTCATTTTAACTCTCTGAACAGACCTGAATTAGGTGGCATTGTGAACAACGGTTTGCGATCTTGTGGAGTGATGGCGACAATAGTCACAGGACCAAGGAACATGGGAAGGCAACAGATGGGATGCAGGTGGAGTGGGAAGAGTGACACGGATGCAGATTAATGGTGGGCAGAGGGGGTGTGGGCTGTGAGTGAGTGGATGGTTTTGGCACGTTGCCCTAACCCTAAATTCCTAATGCAGCTTGTCCCCATTGTCCCTCTGTTGCACATCGCTGGTCACCCACAAAGCATAAACCTCCTCCTTCATGTCCTTCACCTCATGTCAATTGCACTCTTGACTCTCAGCTTTCACTTAAGCTCGATGGCCTTGACTGACTCACCTAATTGCTTGGTCACCACTTGCAAACTTGCCCCATGCCTGCCTATTCATCATATGATCTCACTTCTCGAGACAGCCTGTGCCCCTCCATAGCTTTGCTTTGGCTTTGCCTATACCCTTTAAGATGTAGTAGTGTAGTTGCTAACAAGTCATCGTGGGCAACCATGCCGTGTCGGCATGGGATGATCTGTTGAATTAGGATGTGTCGGTCAACAGCATGGTCAAACTGTGCTAGGTTGGGCTAGCTCAGTTGGGTCCGACCCAATTTAATATGTCTGGATGTAAAGGCAGGTTTTATGCTACCCTCCCCCCATTGCTGATGAAGACCTTTTTGCCAGTTAACAATGGAAATTATTTGGATATATTGTTGATTTTATGGAAGCATTTCTGATTGAAACTGAGATGCGAGGTCTGCTTGAAGGTTGATCCTCCACACTCTCAGCTCACACAACAATCGGCAATGCTTTCCTCTTCTTCTTGCAAATGTTTGAATCATCTGCTGGGTATGACACCTGCTATTTCCTGGGCACCTGACTACCTGATTCTCCTTTTATTACATCCATGTACCTGACTGTACTACTGGAAATAACAAACACATTACATATTGTAATGCTACCTCCTACTTTTGAAACCTTATCCTCAAGGTCTTCTTCAGAAAATCTCTTTCATTGCTCTTCATAGTCTTCCCAAGCAGGTGATTCTGCTGCCTCACTGGACCACTGCACCAGCATTTATGTTGTATCCTGATTTCCCTTTCTGATCCTTCTGTCCAAAATGACTCTTAGATTATGTGGAACAAATGGATAATTGATTGGCAGGGTGGGAGGTGATATTTCTGTGACAGCACCAAGCTTCGTCTGAAGTTGTGAAACTTGAAACACTGGATGCACCATGAATCCTCTGATAGTTGAAAGGTACATGGAATGTAACACTAATTTTTGCATTTGATTGCATAACTATTTCCCCCTGTCTGCAATTGTAGCTTGAGATAGACCCTGCCACCCACCTCAAATTGGATGCCTTTTTGATATTTTTCGGCTATGAACTTCATCCCGTGTTGTGCTTTCTTCAAATTCTGCTGCAAAAGAGCAAGTATATCATCCAGACTCCTTAATGCTTGATCCACTGCTGCAACTTGGTGGTATTAGGAATGTATGAACATTGTTTAGGTGAAGTTTGACCATTATCAATCGTCCAGCCTTATACAGTGTGAGTCCTATTGAAGAGTGCACCATGGTGCCATGCCACTATACTGCCTAGTGTATCATTTGGACTGATTCCTTTGATTGATGGTATGTAAAACACCAAGCTAGGTCTCCAAGGTTAAATTTACAATATCTATTTGCTCATCAGGTTGAGGATGATGAGATTCATTCTCTGCCTATTCTATTTGGGATGTATCCCATTTCCTATTAATGAGATTCATCCTTTTCCTTCAAAAAATTACTTTGAGGATGATAATGCTGTATGCATGCATAGTTTGCTTCCTTTAAACTTCTTAAATTCTTGAAAAAATGCACTAGTGAAAGTTGGATCTTGATCACATGATATTTGTCCTTGTTGTGCTTCCCATCATTCCACTGCCTCATTAATTTATCATACTGCTTGCATCTTTGATTCACCTCCTTAACCTTTTGAATGCAGTGAGAAACTAAGTTATGGAATTTGACTCCACCAAATTATGGTCATTGCCATTTAATCAGGATAGTATCAGCAACTGAGCTTTCCAGGTTTGTATTGAATGTGGTAATCAATTCCCAACAACTTGGCTAATCACCTTTCGGGAGATGGAGTGTGTATTTGCTATTCCATTAGATGCTTAAGGCGTATGTGGTTGGTTCTAATCACAAATTCCCCTACAAGATGTAGCAGTCTCCATTTCCCTACTGCTTAGAATAGCAAACTATCATATGTTGACATGTATTTCTGTTTGTCTTTGTATGCTTTACAAATGAAAGCAATGAGGTCTCTCCTGCATATGACTCGATGCATTACACTCAACCACATATGCCTTTGAAAATTTGGGTAATGCAAGTGTAGGGGTCTACATCAGAGTCTCTTTTATTGCTTGGAATGCTTTATCAATAGATGCATCCCATCTGAACTGACCTCTCTTGAGTCTTAACATTTTGCCTTAAGGAACGAGCAATACTAATGTAACCCTGTATAAAGCATTTGTGATACCCTGATAAAAACCCAAGAATCCTCTGAGAGCTTTCGTTGTTGTGGGTTTGACCAATTCATTGTTTTGGTTTTATCTCAACAACCACCCCTCACCACATCTACCGGCCATCCTCACCTAAATCCACTGCCCACCACCACTTCTTCCTCACCAAGCAGGGGTATTCAGCCCCTCTCCTGCCTCTTGCAACTCTCTTCAGCCACACACAGGACGAGCAGCAGCAATAGGAGTCATCGACACCTCTTTTCCAGGCCATCTGGCCTGATCTACAGCCCCATACAAGGCTGTCTTTCTCTTCCAGTAGCAACAGGAGCCACCACCACCCTTTTCTCAGGCCATCCGACCTGATTTGCAGCCCTAAACAGGGCCTTCCAGCCTGATCTGCAGCCCTAAATAGGGATATGCAATAGTGAAATTATAAAGGATATTCCTTGAATTAAAATAGGATGGATGAGGTGGAGAAATGCTTTTGAAGTGCAAAATTAAAAGGAAAAATCTATAAAAATACTATTCATCAGTTATACTTTATGGCTTAGAATGTTGAACTGCAAAACATGACCATATGTAAAATGTTAGTATTGCTAAGATGCATATACTTATTAGATAAACAAGTAGTAATGCTATAAAGGATAAGCTAAAAACGATTTTATCAAGAATATAATAGAAATTGCACTTATTGAAGATAAAAGGTAAGAAAATTGGCTTAGGTAGTTTATTCATATCATTTGAAGGCCAAAGAATGCACCTCTTAAGAAAAAAAAATTAATTAGTGTAGAAAATGATTTTATTAATAGAGTAGGAGAACACCATTTTATTAATTAGTGCAAAACATTATAAGGGATATGCTAAAAATGAATTTATTAAGAATATAATAGGAGTTACATCTATTAAAGATAAGATAGAGAAAATTAGCTTAAATGGTTTAGTCATATCATTAGGAGGCTAAAGAATGCACCGATTAAGAGAAAAAATTAATTACTGAAAAAAAACTAAAAGAAGTAGAGGAATATCTAAAACTACTTAGGAATTTTGAGAAAAAAATGTAAATTTATGTAATACTAAATATTTGACCATAGATAAAATTACATAGAAAAAAGATTTATGTAGCCAACCTCATAGTAGGATTATGACTCATATTATTGTTGTTAAGGTTGTTTGCATATTCTTAGCACTACTAGAGACCGGGTGTGCCTGTTTATTCAGTTTTTTATGGTTGTCTGCTGAATAGTACTCCCATGCTGCTACCCATGTTTCTCATACTATTACAGAGTTTGTCTTTGTTCAGACTCTCCTTTGTGGACCTGTGTATTCATGTGAGCCTTCTTTACTAGTATTTTTCAAAATTTTCTTTATTTTGTTGGAGATATGGTATCTTGCTTATGTCATCCATGTGATTTTGACGTGACAAAGGGATCGCTATTTTACCATTTGTGCTTACTTATTGCTACTATTAGGCAATGTGATTGACTAGTGAGCCTAGCTGCTTATTTGAGAAAAGGCCAATGTGGTTGACCATTCATGCTTGTTATTATTACATCTGCAACTACTACTGCTATATAAAATTATTGTTATATGCCTATTGGCTCTTGCTTCTACCATTTCTATAAGCCTATAACTGCTACTGCAAACTGTGCATTTTAGACGTTCCAGCTTGAGTGTTATAATAAAATGGATCGTGATTGATTATATGGATACTTATTTGTCTACTCTTAAAGTAATAGCTTATTCGTTGGTTACATGTACTATATGTAGGATATTGTACCCTACCATTATCTGATATTCTCTTCCATTCTCTACAAAATCACTTATTCAAATTTTAGCATTTGATTGTTGTCTTGCATTTAGGAAAGGAGATGGGCATCCTGTCCAGGGAGATTCACAGATTGCTTTGAATAGAACCAAGTCCATCTCTGTTTCCACAAGAGATCAGAGAAAGAAAGTCAGCATTGATTCTGCCAAGTATATGTCTTATTTAAAGGTTAGATAATATCCTTTTATTTAACATTTTACATGTGGTTATATTGCTTAGTTCTATTTTGAGGGTTTGATGACTGCCTTTTGCCTCAAAGTGTGCCCATAGTAATGCTCATTTCTATTTGTTTGATAAATGCCGGGATAAGTTCAAAATTCAATGGTTGAATGTTATAGTCTTTTTTGTTTCTATTCCTAGAAATATATTTTTTAACATCTAGAGTAACAACCAGTATCTTTTAGTATTTTGATAGCGTCTTGGATTCTGATATAACTAAGAAGAATGCTGTGTAATATTTGTCTGTGTTAAGATCTCCCAGCACAATATCCTCTCGCAGGAGGGTAAGGGCCCAGTTGCTAATAAGCTGATGGGAGTCCAGTTAAACTTAACTATCACCACTCTCTGCTGCTTGTTAAACAAAGCATAAACCATAAAGCCTGCTTCTTTGTGCCTTTTTATAGCCTTCCTTCAAGAGCCTTTGTTTTTAAATTAGCACCAATCATGTGCCGGATGGAAAACATAACTCCAAATTTCTATCTCTAGCGTCCATTGCTTTTAGGAATTACTCTCTTAACAGTGTTCCATGATTACATGGGTATCCAAATAATGAGTCGAGGTGGATGCCTGTTTTCCTAATCATTCTTATCAACCATTGGGTCGCTTATAATATTAGTTCTGTTGATTCCTTAATGTTGCTTCAAATTTTCCATCTATTGGTACTAGAATCAGTACCAAGGAGTCACCTGTAATCCATGTTTTAATTTTTACTGTCATGGACATGGTCTGATGAAATGAACTTATCTCTTCAGAAATTCACCAAAGAAATCATTGTCATTTGCTTGCAGCAATCGTCTCAATTCATTTCTTATCCTTGTTTTTTGTTTGATTTTGAATCAAGTATTTTCTTCCATTTTTAATGTCAGATAAGCAGAAGACAACACCAATTAGTGAAGGATATAAAGCATTCTAGTGATGGTATTCCATCCAAATCTCTTAGTCATGTGCTTGGTGATATCAAGGGATTTAATTTACAACCTTATGAGGCATTTGAAGAGGAGGAAAAAAAGAGGCTGCATGAGCACTGGTTCGTATAATCAATTATTTGATTATTTTATTTTTGTTAATTTATTTTAAATTGTCCTTGTGATTCTGCAGGTCAAAATTGTCATGCAAAGATCTCCCTGTTTTTTTTGAGTACTACAAAGAGCAAAGAGAATTGAGAGAGTTACAGATACGATCTATAGTTCAGGAACTTGCTGAAAAAGAGGAAATGAGTACTGATGAGGTCATTTTAAAAAATTCTTTTCATGGTAGTTGAACGATGAAAAGATTAATATTCTTACATCATAATAAGCTTATCATGAAGTTTTATTAACGAGTTCATTTTATAAATATGTTAATTTAAAGAATTTATTATGAATTCAAAGTTCACATGATTTTAATCTCATCACATCTCTTTGTTTTTTTGATAGTTTTTAGTTTTTTGGTGTTTTTCTTTGAATTTAAATTCAAAACTTTGTCTTTCTTCACTTCTAGGCCTTATTGGAGAAAGAAATACCAAGTATGCCATCTATTGTTAGTTTATTATGCCAAGTCAGTCATCTATATCTAGGTATTGTTGTTATATTGTGTTTGTTGATGAATTCTCCAAAGTTTCTTAGGCATATTTATTGAGAGATCAACAAAATATCTCTATTGTAATATGTACTTTCTTTAAAGAAATAAAAAATCAATTTGATATTACTCTTAAAATTTTTTGTATTGATAATGCCTAAATTTTTTTTCAAACAGATGTTTAAACTCTTTGTGCCAATCATGAGATTCTTCATCAAACCAATTGTCCACATACATTTGAATAGAATGAGATAGCTAAATGTAAACATCATCATCTTCTTGATGTGACTCAAACTCTCATGATTGAGATGCAAGTTTTTTATTATCTTTGGCCTGATGCGATTCTTGTTGCTTCCTATTTGATTAACTAGATATCCTCCTCTCCTCTTAGCGGTGGAATTCCATTCTGATGGTTATTTCTAAACAAAAGCCCTTTTTTCTCTTCCTTTTTGGTCATTGGTTTTACTGTATTTGTCAAAAATGTCTCTTTTGTTGTTCACTATGGCTAAGTGCTTTCCTAATTGGATATCAATAATGCATTCCTCTATGGTGATCTAAATGAGGTAGTTTTCATAAAACAACCTCTTGGGTATATTGTTTGGGAAGAGAATATTGTATGCTTACTTCAAAAGCCATCTATGGACGTAAGTAAAGTCTAAGATCTTGACTTGGGGAGTTTAGTGCAGTGATACTACAACACAAATTATGTAGGATCCTTCTATCTTCATCAAGAAAGTTTTCTAAGATATGTCATATTAGCTGTCTATGTAAATGATATCTTACTGATAGGTAGTAATGTGACAGGTATTTGAGAAACTAAGTTAATTTTGAGTATAGAGATATTGGCAATCCTAAATACCTTTTGAGTATAGAGTTCACTTAGAAAAGGAACAACTTGTTACTTTTGGAAAGAAAATATGCACTAGACTTATTGAAAAAGACAGGACTTTTAGGATGCAAACTAGAATCTACTCTTGTTAAACAGAATCTTTCCTTTTGAAAAACAACTTTAAAGTTTTTACTGGATGTTGGAAGATATTGTAGATTGATTGGAAAACTTATTTATCTCATTGTTACATGATCTGATATTACTTATGCTATTTTAGGTTATTAAGTCAATTTATACAAGAACCTAGAAAAGTACACTAGAATGAAGCTATTAGAGTTCTATCCTATCTAAAGAGGAATCTTGGAAAGGGACTAATTTACTCACCATTACAGCTTACTTTGACTCTGGGTATGAAGGAGATCAAAACAACAGCAGATTTATCTCTGGCTATTGCACCTACATGAGTGAAAATCTTTTAACTTGGAGAACTAAAAGTAGATGTTGTGTCTAAATTAAGTATTAAAGCAAAATACCAAGCTATGTCACAAATTGTTGGTGAAATGGTTTAACTTACGTCTCTCTTAACGGAACTTCCTATGACTATGTATTATGATAATCAAAACTGACAACTACATAGCTAGTAATGATACTTTCTATGAACGTACAAAGTACATTGACATAGATTTTTAAAAGTATCTCTACACCTTATACCAGATCTTTACAACAAACAACAAATATATTTGCCAAGGGCCTTGGTACTAATGTTTTTAATGATTTATGTAATAAGCTAGGATTATTTGATGTATATGTTTCAACTTGAGGGGGAGTGTTGAAGTCAAAATGTGTATTAGGCCCATTAAAACCCAACTATCTATTGTATATATATCCTTTGTATTAATGAATTAATCACGGTGGCTTATCCCCTAACAAGTCTTATATGGTTGAACTGAGTTTTGCATTGTCATGTATTCCCTGTGATTTGTGCCAGGTTCTTTATCGGGTTTGGTTGATAAATGTAAATTTAACCTTTCTTAATATATTTCTCTTTCAGGTTGAGGAAAATATGGAGGTCAACGAATCTCCTGAGTACGTGGAAGATGAAGAATCACCTGACAATTTGCAGGGCATCTCTCTTGAAATAGCAGAGGATTCAGATACACAACATCAGCCAGACAGTGAATGTCAGGATTACAAAGACATTTATTCTGTTCCTCAATGCAGTATGAATCATCCACAAAGTATGCAGTCTGTTTGTAGTCCGAGTGAGCTGAATGTTGAGAATTCTAATGAAACAGGGGAGGAAGAAATTCTAAACCTACCAGTTCACTCTGTACAATCTTGCGAAGCAACATCATCAAAGTGCTCCACAACACATCAAAGCTTTTGTGTACAGGCAAATTGTTCGCAAGATGCTACCAGAGTGGTATCTTCTGTCTCGACTGTTAATAATCATGTAGAGAGGATTCCTTCACTTAATAGTCAGCAGGAGTTCAGTCCGACAATTACATGTCAGGAAGAAAGGCAGGGAGACCTGAGCCTTGCAGCTGGTTCAATTGTTGCCCCCCATTCACATGAAGAACCAATGTACAAACCGAAGGTTTTAGAATCAAGACCTTCTACATCTGCTACGAACATGTGGGCAGATGTTAGCACACGTGAGACTTACCATGGTCCTGCCACTCGGTGTCATGCAAACACATCCACCAATGAATTGTCGCTGGGGCAACAACCTTGCCTCGAGAAATTTTCAGCTCAACTGGTCAATATGAAGACAGACATGTTGAGTCCCGAAGCAGCAGGTTCTGTGTCTTCAGCCATGAACTTGGTTAATGACACCCCATTATTCAGCTCATACACAAGTCAAGACCGTGACATTCTGCTCCCCCCATTTCCAAGACACCAGGAATTGTTACCATCATACACACAAGAGCACTTGAACGATATGAAAAACCCAGATGTGTCCTTCCTCCTGGGAAACAACCCCGCACAATCTAGTGGTTTCTTCCCTCATTTCCAGGACCACCAAATGGATTTGATTCAGCAAAGGCAAAGCAGAGATAGAGAGGTGTACATGCAGCAGATGACAAACAGAGCCGTCTATTGCGATAATCCATATTTGAACCAAGGAAACTTCTCCTCCCATGAGACACACGACTGGGTCTCCCTTTCATCTCGTTTAAATGGAGGAGGTGCTCTCAACCCCGACATGTTTTCTCGAGAACTCCCAGATCGTAGTAACATGTTTGGCGTCGAGCTGCCTTGTGCTGCAGTCAGTCATAGCTTGGGTAACGATGTAGATACGAATGGAAGCAGCCTCTTGGGTGTCCTACCCGAATTCAAGAGGTTCCCATCAACTTTTCCATGCAACATCTCCAGCTCTTGCCCTGTTGCACCTCCAGGTGGTACGGGAGATGGTGGTATTCAAAATATTCACAGCTTTTCTGCTAACCAGCTAAACAGTAGCAGCAGGAATCAGGAGATACCAGCCACCTTCAAGGTGATGGATGAAGTGTCGTGGATGAACCTTCCTCGTCAGAATCCTAATCTGCATCCCCCAAAATCACAACCGTATATGAGGACTTGGAACCGATAGCACATCTGCTTGCACGCAAAAATAAATGAGGAACGGATTAAAGCCAGTGCATGTGGTGGTGGATAACTCCAGTCGAAGGTTCTTCACTGCAAATTTTCACTTAGCATGTAAATATTATGAGGAACACATCGTTCTTGTCGGTCCCAGTGACCAATGTGCGGCAAAGGCCATTGAACTTCTTAGCTCTCGTTTCATGTCTGTCTCTGTTAAAAATAGTGATGCCCTTTTTCCGGCCTTTTCCGCTTGAGGTCACCCTCCTGTTGTTTTTCAGGGCAAGCAAGATTTGCCTCGAAACAATAAAAACTCTCTCTCTCTCTCTCTCATCGTAGTTAAACATAAGCTTCAATTCTACGTAAATTTTTATATTATCATTACACATTTTTATTTCATAATTTATTATAGAATTGTAGAAAAGATGTTTTCCAGTAACACCATTAGAGTTACTTTTCTAATAGTATTTTAATTTAATAGTTTATATTAAATTAGGATTTACTGTCTAACAGTATTTTTAAATTTACATTTATGAAATATTAATATTATGTTTGATGACCTTAGTAATGATTTTTTTTCCTTTACCTCAATTGGTTAAGAAATCATAGATATTTTTATTGAGATTTTGGTAATGTATTATCGTTTCCTTGAATTCCTTCATTATTCGTTGAATCTCTCGTCGATCTTCCTCTATTATATATATATGAAGAAATAACTTAAAAGTTGAGTATTACTAGAAAAGTAACTCTAAAGTTGATTCAAAGGGATTAATTTTGTTGGTAGTGATGTTAGGTTGCATTCCAAATTAAGTGCTTCCTTCGTATCTCTTTGTAGATACATGAAAAGTTTGGAGTGATCGTAAGAATTTTATCATTAGTTAACTATAAATACATGACTAAGTTTTTGTTAGAGATAATGTTTTATTAATTATCTATTTATGTTTGGATGAAATGTTATTTTAAAGTTTTGAAAAATATATGTTAATCTTGATTAATGTTGATTAGTATGTTATCAAATGAGATACTTTAGTGTTAACTCAATGGGAAATGGTTAAGTGTTAACTTAACAAATGTTTGTTGTGTTACATGATAATTTAATGAGGATCTATTGTGTTAAGTGTTAACTCAACAAAATTAGTTTGTTGTGTTAAGTGATAACTCAACAAAGATCACTGAAAGGACTATGTATTGACAAATCATAACCTAACGGAGTTAGTCCATTGTGTTTAAGTTATTTTTACAAAGTTTTTTATTTGTTATTTATATTATGTGTGTTATATTTTCTAACTCCACGAAGTAAGTTCGTTAAGTTAGGATTTAACTCTACAGACACTAAATTATATAACTGTTTTGAATAAGTCTTATTGATTTATCGGATCTTATTCATATATTATTTATTTAATGTTATTATAAGAAAGTGTCTCGTAGAAAATACCTATTCTACATGATCATGGAGTACATACCTATTCTATAAGCGATTAATGGAAATCATGGAGAATGTGATTGAAGAATAGGTTGTTGAAGTTAAAGTATAAATACCCCTTTGTATCAAGTGTAAAAATGGATGTATACACTCAATTATTTGGTGCATTATTGAGAGTTAAGAGTGTGAAGACTATTTCCAAAGCAACTATGAAGTTCTTGAAGATTTGAAGGAGTCACATTTGCAAGTTGAGAAAAACAATTTGATTTCTTGTTTAGAGCTTAATCTTTTAAGTTTTTCTCTATGCTTAAGTGTTTTTGGTAAACCTATTCCACAATAGTTATCGTGGAAAAGAACACTGAAAGGTAAGAGCCTTCATTGTATTCTAAAGGCAAACACAACAAGGGTTCATTGTGTTTGGTACAAACTCAACGAGAGTTTATTGTGTTAGGGGTTAACTTAACGAGGGTTCGTTGAGTTAGGAGTTAACTTAACGGAATCAGTGCTCTATTTAAGTTGGTGTGAACAAAGGTTGTGGACATTAGGTTGTAGAGTGAACCAAAAACTCTGAAAGATAGTGAATTCTTGAGTGAAGCTTAAGGAGTGAAGTACCCAGGCACGGGGAACTACTATTAATTTCTTGTATCATTTTTATTTCTATTTTCTCAAATTTACTAAGTGTTTAACTTAACTCACACATTTAATAAAAAAAAGGTAGACTACTTAATTCACATTCCCTTTTTAAGTAGTCTCGATTCTACAATTTTTATCTGAATTAAACAAGTACATAGCATTCCTAAAAGTTACTCTTAAAATTAAAAGAGTCCAAAGAATAAAACAAAGAGTGACGACCAAGGTACAATAAAATCAATACAGCACAAAATCAACTAATTGATGTGGAGTTTTCAAATCTAATATTAGCAATCTTCAAGTTAAAATTATTAGAATGCATTAATTTTAGTAACACGCATACTTCAATTAGATTGAACTTATTTAATCTTATCTATACCTGAACTCGTTGAAAATAAGTACATATAGTTATTAATATCAAAAAGATATTGGCTACTGAGACCAATCTCTTGCCTTACTAAGTCCAAAAAAGAGAGAGTTTTCAAATGATGGGTTTATGACTTTGAAAAATATTAAAAATAGTAAAAAATTATAGAAAATAATAAGTCAATTTTTTTTTTTTTTTATCATTTCTCATGTTTTTTAAAAGTAGAAATCCTTTTGAATAAAAATACTATATTGTAAAAAAAAAATTCAACATTCAACTCAGTATACATTATTTCATTTTCATTTATGAACTTAACCACACCAAAAGATTACATGAGAAAATTTATGCCTTTTAAGACTAATAACATATGAGAAAATACTTTCTAGTAGTATTATACATGGAAATAACATTTTAGTGGTGCCATTAATATCATCTCTGGTTATGAGTTTTGGATCGAAATTTTTTTTTTGAATAATCAAAATTTCTTTTACATCATCGAAATTTTCTCTGCATATTATCAAAATTTCCTTTTTGAATGATTGGAACTTTCTCTGTATCACTGGAATTTTATCTATATACCATCAGAAATTTTTTTAAGCACCACTGAAACTTTCTTTACAACACTAAAATTTTCTCTCCAAATCATTGAAATTTTCTCTAAGCACTACAAAAATTTCCTCTTCGAACTACCAAAATTCCTTTACACCACTAAATTTTTTTTTATATATTACATAAACTTCTTCTATACCACTAAAATTTCCTTCCAGCACAATCAAAACTTCTTTCAACGAATCTACATCACTAAAAAATTTTCTATCAACGACACCAAAAAAAATCAGCTCCATGTTATATATTATTTAATTGATGACATCAGTCAAGTCAAATCCAACCAAATCACACAAGAGAAATAAACGTATTATTATAATTACACTGTCGGTGCAGAGCAAATCACGATTGAAGGCCGGATTAGAGCAAATCACGTATTATTATAATCCGATCGAAATTAATTAATATTCAGTTAATTGGGGAGACCACTCGACTTCTGCAACTTTTCTCTTGCAAATCGGTGAAAAGATGCTTTATGTTGCGACTCGGACACCATAATTAATTTGTACGCTTGCAAACGCACGTTATACATGCTTTAATTAATTTACAAAGGTAAATCAACTTCTTAATGATGTTTGGAAAAATCAAGAATTACTTTTCAAGTACTTGGATTTTTTTTAAAATTTTCTGTAACGGTAATATTTTCCTTATTTGAATTTAAATTCAGTTCTCTCGTTTGAATTATCCGTACCAGTCGTTACTGCGCTGATAAAAAGATGTTCAGTGACTTCAAATCGGAAGTTTCAATACGCAAAATGTACACGTAAATAACGCGTTTCCGACTTTCCGTTCACTTTCTTCCCTATTTTCAAATTTCAACCGACAGATTTAAATAATCATTTGCAAAATTTAAATGGATGAACGTTAGATTTTTGGACCACATGTCAATTTAATGCAACGCTTCAGGGCTGTCGTGGGTACGTTTGTTTTAGGGATAAGATTAGTAAAATGTATATTTTTTAAGTGATATATAATTTAATAATTTTTTT
>JAMKPZ010004282.1:0-18704 GCA_024699675.1 Amphibolis antarctica
AAAAAAAAATCGAATTTAGATAATTTGATTTAGATACTTGGGTTGTCTTAGTTTCGAGATGTTTTGCAGAAGATAATAGAAAAAAACTGATGGGTTTTGGAAGAGCAAACTATCATGATTAGGTGGAAAAATTATCTTCATGAAGCATGTTCTGTATCATATGCCTATACAATTAGTGTGTATGACTTACCTACTTAGAATTATAAGTTGTATTCAACGCATGTGTGATATTTTCAGTAACAGGCAACTATTGGAGTGTTCGGAGCTTTCCAAGGAGATCAAAGCTGCAAGTGTTGAATGGCCTTGACAACATAAAAGACGATAAGGATAATTTCAAATAGTTGTGGGTCACAGATGTTGAAGTAACGGTTAAAACAGATGTTGAAGTAATGGTTAAAACAGATGTGGCACATTGGAGTGTTGGAAATCTAGAATAAATATATACCCACTAAACCTTTTGTGGAGGAAAAAGGTGAGAAGTATAAAACCCTAGCAAGTACAATTACCAGAGTACCAAGTCAAGCTAGACTTAATCACCAACACTTCCCCTCAAGTTGTTTATAAATCATATACCTCATTCATTCTCAGCTTGTTTATAAATCATTAAAAACATTCAACAAGCCCTTGGTACTTTGAATAAGGAGTGTTAATATACTTGGTGCGATCACGGAATGTAAGATAACTAGTGTCATGTAAATAACTATCTGATTATCACAATACATATTGATGAGTAACTCAACTTTAACTCTCAATTCTATCGGTAGAGACTTTAGTTTCATCATTGCACTAATAATTTGGGACATTGATCTATATACTTGAACATTTGAGAAAATAAAAATTAGAAAAATCAGTCATTTGCCTAGAAAATTTTTAAAAAATGTTAAAATGTCTCAACATACAAAAAAAAAACAATATTTTGTTGATTTTAGGGGGTTTGTATCTTAGGAAACTTTGGAAAAAGTTTTTGGTGTTTGTGTTAATCTAGAAATGTGAAAAAAATTTAAAATTTGTTATTGGTATAAATATCAAACGTTTTTCCCACTTATGGATCCTCTCTCTAAAAATCTTGTCTACCCTATGAAAAAATAACCATAAATTGTCTTAATGCTCCCTCGATGTCTTCATCTAACTTGTTATCGCCTCTTCCTTTTCCTCTCTTCCCAATTCATCGTTATTCCTTTTCCTCTTTTCTCAACTTGTCGTCACTTAACTCTACCGTTATCTCTTCCTTTTACCTTCATTGTCATTTAACTTCGTCATTTGAATGAGTTTTTGAATGCTCGTAAAAGAATGGGTTTTCGATGATGAAAAAAAGGAAAAGACAAAAGAGTCTTCTCTCTGTTTCAAATGCATTGTCGCGGATCCTTGAGACAAAGGAGAAGCATGAAGAGTTAATAAAGAAAATTAAAAAAATTAAAATATTGAATATTAATAAAGAAAATATTTATAAATATTAAATATTTATGTAACACAAATATCTTTAAAAGAATTTATTTTTTTAATTTTATTTTCTTGAATTTTCGCGGATCCTTGAGACCTGCCCTTCCGACTTTCACCCGCCCAGTCCCCTGCGTCGATTGTCGTCGGAAAATCGTCGTCTTCTTCCTCTCCTCTGCTGGCCGCTTCGCTCTCCAAAACCCCTGGACGCACATCGTCGGCGTCGTCTTCTTCACCGAGAAAACCCTTGTCGTCCGGTAGCATAGAATCCCCTTCGCTCATTCCATCTTGATACGTTCGCAACCCGCCAGGACCCATTTCACACTTGCGCGACCCATCAGCACCCGTCCATTGGCCCTCCCTCCCGCCCTGCCGTCCCTCTCCTCCGGGCGAGCACGCTAGGAAGAAGGCAAAGCAAAGAGGATCCGCGTCGAAGTGCGGCGGCAACCACCACTTATCTCGGTCGGTATCCTTCCGTACGCCATCGTCGGTGGATCAGGTTGATCGACGAGCCTGTGAGTAGTCATTCTTAGCGCTGATTTTATTTCGTCCAACCAGAAATGCGACTGCTTTGCAGACATTGAGTATTTGGGTTCTTTTTATCCGAAACTGATTGATCTAGCCATGCGATGGTCGAGTAGAGAACCCGGAAAGGCCTTCAAAGGCCTTCGAGTATGGGATTGATGGTAAGGTAGAGCACCATGTGATCCCAAGCATCGTCGTAGGAGCATTACCTCTGCCTTTTACTTAGGCCTCGTTCGTTTATAACTCATTTCAGTTTCCAAAATCACTCTCATTTTCATAATGGCATTTTCATTTTCCAATACATTTCTTTTATTATTTCAACTTAAAAAATCGTTCATCCAAAATCACTCCTAGAAGTGCTTTTGCCTACTTAGAGAGTGGTGGAGGACAGATGAACACACTCTAGTCATTGCTTTTCCCTCTTCACAGGCTTGAATTTGAGGATTAGGAGATTCTTGCACATGTAGGTACTGATCAGGGCTCAATCAAGTTAATCCAACTCTATCTTGTGTTTCTTTTAACTTCTTTTGTCTAGGATTAGATCATTTAATACAGTCAAAATCACGTGATGATGTATGTTAAGCTTTCAAAGTTTACAAAGTATTGAAGCATTAATATGTTTAAGATAAAAGACACTGTAAAGTGGAACAAGGCTGTTATGCACCTCATATCCTGGCATTTTACTGTGTGCATAATCAAAAGAGTTTCTAGAATCAATCAATTGGTCATTCTGTGTGCTTTAGAATCCAGTTTTCTGCATTGCATTTAAAATGTTAGATGGGCCTCTATCCTAAAAACTCATACTTTTTAGTTTGCTTAGCTTTTCCTCGCTAATTTATCAATATTGATGTGAAAGAAATATGACTTCTATATATGGAAGGGGCACTACAAGTCTGCAACAGTCAACAATTGTACCATATGCATACCACACACGTACAAGATATACCATTAACCTTTCAAATCTTATAAATTTCCTTATGCAATTCTCGTTCTTCCATGTCTTTATACAATTTCAATTAGCATTTGTATTTTATATCATTGCAAATCATTCAATTACTCTTTAATTCGTTTAAAATTATTGATAATTCTCCTTTTACTCCTTTTTGAAGTTAATTGATCCTAATAGGTTCTGTTGTAATGCTAGCATTTTTTTTTCCATTCTTGACATATTTTCTCTGCCCTTTTCTAAGATTCAGATTCTCAGTTCTCAGCATTCTTTGGTCATTTTTTGTGTCATTTCTCTGGCCTGTGTATTGATACTTTTCTCGTGTGCAGTGAACACAACAAGCACTGTGATTAGCTTGTAACATGCTTCTTCTTGGTAACGGTAATATGTCCGATCAAGAGACCTATTATGAGATTTTGTCTGTTAAGGAAGATGCCAGCCAAGATGAAATACGTGCAAGCTATAAAATTGCTGCCCTCAGTTCCCATCCTGATAAGTTGAATATGAAGAATGAGAAAAGCTCATGCCAATCCATGGAGTATGAAAGATTTCTGAAGGTTCAAAAGGCATGGGAAGTACTTAGCAATCCAAATTCTCGGTCAGCTTATGACAGAGAACTAGGTGTTTCAAGACAAGGCCTTGCTCTTGCAAATGAAGTAAGATTGGAGGAGATGATATTGGAGAATTCAAAGGAAGTGTTGGAGTTATCATATCCTTGCAGGTGTGGTGATAATTTTCTGATAGATTCTGCTGAACTCGAGGAAATGGGATTGTCATTGAATGAAAGTGGAGGATTGTATAACCAGGGTTATCAATCGGGAGCCACATCTATTGTCGTTCCTTGTTATTCGTGTTCCCTTAAGATCCATCTGATAATATAGGTGTTAGTCATTGAGACACATTCGTTGGCCTCCATCTCTCCCACTGTTCTGAACATGTTCATTGCTAGAGAATGAAAGAAAGTACAGGAAAAGAAGCCTTCAAACGCAAGCTTCAAAATTTGATTTAAAAATTGTACAAGATCAATTCGGCCTTACCCTGCTTGTTCAAATGGTCGTTAGATATTTATCTGGGTTAGAATTCTGTGAAGAGGTCTATCAGAGATCAGAAAAGCAAGCTGATAATATGGTAACCTTTTGTGGACATGTACTTTGCTGTCTCTGTGAGCAATCTGACTATATAAAATTTGATACATCAGACTACAAATTTTAGTAGAATATTTATGCAATTTTGAAGGACTCCCAATGGTGGACCTTTAGTTTGTCTTCATCTGATCCACTGTATTATTAAAACTTCATAATTTTTGACAAAAGCTGTGTGATGCTGATCTGATGCTGTTAAAAAAAGCCTCAAGTAAATCGGAGATGTTGCCTACTAGTTTTCCTATAATCCTTCCATGGTTTCTATGTAGTGCTACTTTATCAAACAAGGTTCTTTCTGAAAGATATTTACTGCACGAAGGAAAAAATCAAAAAAATATTTTTCGTGTTGTAATCAGGTTTGTTTTACCGAAGATTATTTCTACCAGCCTTACATTATTTTTTCAAGTTAAAAGCAATATAATGCTTTTTTTTGGCAGGTAGTTAAAAGCAATATAGTTTTTTTTTTATATTAAGACGTGATAATAAGATTAAGATTGTATTTGTTTACAATTTCAACTTTAATTCTTGTATTGTAATTGGAGTTGATTAGAGTTAATTAAAACTAGAATTACATTTGTTTAAAGTTTGTGTAAGTTAGTTTTTGTACCATCAGTCGTCTATATTATATGGTATTACAATATTGTTTATCAACGCTATTTGTTAATTCTAGTTAATTCTAACAATCTACAGTAATAGAAATTAAAATTTAGTAAACAAATAAAGTCTAAGATAAAATAAGCATTAATCTTAGTTAAAAATTAAGGCACACAAGGTAAAGATAAAGATAATGATATAAGTAAATTGGACAACAACAAAAGAAGATGTAAAGGAGAGAGTTTCATTCCACTGCATTCATCTAACTGTGTTCCAAAGTTATTTGTCAAGGCGTCATCAATTGTCCTAACTACAAATTAATGATGGTTGAGTTCAACATCATTAAACTTCATTTAAAAGATTAGCACATTCACCACGTATTAAAATATTAATCCAAAGATAAATAGTGTAAATAATAAATGAGAATATCAAGAAAATAATCTCATGGTTATCATTAAGCAGATGTTTATACATTTAGAAATAATGAAAAAGAAATTCATAAAAAATTACTTTTCCATTAATCAATTTTATTGTATTATTTGTATACATAAAAAATGATGAAAAAATACTTTCATATCATTTCTCAACCAAGGCCATTTATATTTTCATTTTTTGAGCATTATTTCTCATCTGATCTCTTCACTCAAGAATAGATGAGAAAACACAAACTCTTTAATTCTTATTATTTTTTATATATACACAAATATCTTTATTATTCTATAATTTTCCATTAAATCTTATTATTTTTATTTTTTATCAATTCCTAAATTCTCTTCTTTTTTTTACGTCATTTCTGTGCATTTGAATGAACCTTAAATACCACGTCATTGTGATTGACACCAAGTAATCTAAATGAAGGTAAAAAGAAAATAGGTTCAAGAAGTAAAGGTGCACATGAATTTAAGTTTGAATTTACGACTCCAAATTCAAAATAGGGAAGCAATATAGTTGATGTTTTCTTTTCTCATAAAAAAGGAAAAAAATTAATTTTAAATACAAAAAATAAGATTATTTTTGAATAAGCTATTTTTAAATACAAAACCGGCGGTTTGTGTGGTGTAGCAGGAGTTGCCGTCTGTGTGTGAGCTGTGAAATCTCGCCGGCGATTAACTCGCACGTGCGGGATCATGTCCGGCGACGGCGACGGCGACGGCGGCACCGCGCGCGCGTGGATCGTGTTTGACGGCGTCCAGTCGTTCCCCGCCTCCGCCGCCGCCGCCGCCCCAGACCCCCACACCCTCATGTCTGAGATCGACGTCTCCATCGCCATACTCGAGCACGCCCACGCCACCTCCCTCCTCTACGGCACTTCTTCCCCCGCCGCCGCATCCTCCTCGTCGTCGCCCTCCTCCCTTCCCAAGAAGAGTGCAGGGAAGGGAGAACAGCAGGAGCACGGGACGGGGCTGGCCGAGGAGGCCTACAAGTACTCCTGTGCCGCGTTGGCCGCTGGGAAGCTCGATGCGGCTCTGAAGACCCTTCAGGTGGCGCTTGCCAGCTGCCCGCCCGAGAAGGACTCTGCTGTCTCCAAGATCCGGTCGCTCATCGCCTACGCAACCCAGCAGCAGCGGTTCCGCGACCAGCACAATAAAGATCACAACAGCACTTAGACTGTCAAAGGTAGCGTCTTTTTTCTTTCTTTTGCAACAGAAGATGCTCCTTTTGGTACTGATTCCGAGAAATGGTGCTATTAAGAACTCATTGCGAGGGATAATGGGATGAAGAAATAACTACCACACTTTGAGTTGGTTCTCTTAACGATTTTGAGAAAAAAATGCTGCTGCGATGCTTGGGATGCTTCCTGCTAATGAGGGAACTTTCCCGGTATGGTTGATGCTTGAGATAAACCCAATCATTCTCCTGAAATTCAATAACTGAGCTTGTTCTGCAATTACCGAAAAATCTGCTGTTCTGAGTTCAAGATCAACCGTGGCTAGATGAGTTGTATTGGGTATATAGTATAGCAAAGTCGGTGGAGGTTGCCATACATAGCTTCAAATAGGGTGATCCCAGTTGAGCTGTGCTTATTGGTATTGTAATACTGTCCAAGGTAGAGGAATATGTGTGCAAGGTCCTCACCTGAATGAGGGATGTCTAATGGGTATGAAGTGCTTGTATTTAGTAAAGCGATCAATGACAACCAATATTATTGATTTTCCTCTATATAAGTGAAGACCTAAAAAATTAAGACTAACGTTGGACCAACTTTGCTGTGGAATGGGTAGTGGTTAGAGCAAATCAACCGGATCAGTGTTTTCAAGCTTTGTAGGTTGGAAAACAACATTCCCTTAAATATTTCTTGACATCCTGAAGTTATCTTCATAACTGATGCATCCTTTAGCTTCCTAAGAATATGATCAAACCACCTAAGTTGATATTCCCTTATCTTAATAACTCTTAATATTGCTACTTGTCCCTTCTAATTTTGCTATTATCTCTTATTCTATTTCTAATAAAATCACTTTTTAATTTATCTCGTATAATATTACTAATCTATTTAAGCATTTGCATCTTTACAACACTATTTTTTCACATATGATCATGTTTTACAACTTAACAATTTGAACTTTATTAAAGTTTATTTGGGAAAATAGCAATTTTATAAAATTTACCTTTTTATTTTAAAGATATTCTCTTGTCATATAACACTCTAGAAGCATTTCTCTAATTGATCTACTCCTACTTTGATCCTATGAATAACATTCTATGTAGTTTCTCCATTGCTACTTCTTATAGATCAAGTATTTAAACATTTTACTTTTATGAATCTTATAGAGATTTAATTTATACCCTTATCATTATTCTTATTTTTGTTAAACTTACAGTTCATATGTTTAATTTTTGACCTACTCAATCCAAATTCTTTGGACTCTAAAGTATCCATCCTAATTTTAATTTGGAACTAAGTTTTGCTTTACTTTTGTCAACCAAAACTGTGTCATCAGTAAATAACATACAGTAAGGTATTCTCCTTAAATTTTCTTAGTTATTTCATCTATAATTAAGACAAATAGGTATAAATTTAAAGGGATCATTGGTGTAAAATTATGTTTATTGGAAATTCTTTAGTTTCCCATTTATAGTTTTAACATTAATAATTATTCTTTTACATGTCCTTTATAATATCAATATATATTATAGGTACCTTTTTTTCAATACCTTCCATAATAAGTTTTTGAGTGCTCTACATAAACATTCTCTAAATTAACGAAAACCATATGGAGGCCCTTTTTCAAAATTCTAAAATTTTTTATTAGTTGTTTAAGTAAATGAACAGCTTCCATTATTGACATATTTAGTATAAACCTAAATTGATTTTCTTTGATTTTAGTTATATGCATTAGTCTTTGCCCGATTATCCTTTTGCATAGTTTCATAATATGACTCATTAGCTTAATACCATAATAATTAGTATTATAATTTCATAATATGACCTATTTCGTATGACTCATTATTACCCTTATTCTTAAATATAAGTACTAAAGAGATCTTTCTCCATTCATCTGATATCTTCTTTGTCTTTAAAATTATATTATATAATTTTGTTAAATCCATGTGGACACTAAAACAAAGATAGCTTGTAGTTGAACTGTATAGCATTGTCCTCTTCAGCATGACATCTAGACAAGCCATCAACTACCCTGTTACTAGGACCTAGATTATATTCTGCTTTGTAATCAAAGCCCAATAATTTTAATTATTATTTTTCCAATGGTGGAGTGTGAATGGTCTGATCCACCAAATGTTTTAGGCTTCTCTGATCTGTACATACGGTGAACTATTGGCCCAAGAGCAATTGCCTCCATTTCTTGATAGCATGATGAATTGCCATCATTTCTTTTTCATAGATCTGCTGATGTAGTTGTTTTCCCTGGAGCATCTTACTCATAATGGCAATAGGGTGCTCCTGCCATAGAACTTCTCCCATGCCCCCACCTGAAGAATCACATTCCACCAAAAATGCTTTAGTAAAATCAGGTAAGCAAAGGGCAGATGTTTGCTTGAGAACCTGATTGAGATGTGTGAAAGTAGATGAAGCTTCAGAATTCCACAGTGGCTTCTCTTGTTTGTGTAGAAGAGTTAGAGGATTGGCAATCTGAGCATAGTTTTTGATGAAGTGGCAGTAATAATTTGCTAGGCTTAAAAATCCTTGCATCTGCTTAAGTGTTTTTAAGGGCAGTCTATAATAACCGAAATTTATCAGGGTCCACTTGCACCCTGCTAGTGCTGACGATGTTATCAAGGACCTAAATAGATGACTTTGTTAGCAACAAATTCACATTTCTTCTTTTTGGAAAATAACTGATTATCGGCTAAAGCTTGAAGGAGATTGGAGATATGTTGAAGATGTTCATTAAAAGACTTGCTGCAGATAAGGATATCACTGAAAAAAGCTAAGAAAAATTTTCTCATCCAAGGCTTCAATGCATCATTAATTAAGGTTTTGAAGGTGGTGGGTGCATTGCAAAGGCCAAATGGTATTATAGTGAATTTATAATGACCATTATGTGTCTTAGATGCAGTCTTATTCCGATATTCTAATCTGATGATATCCAGTGCTGAGATCTAATTTTGGAAACAAATTTGTACCCTTTTCTTCATTTTGATCATCAATAATAGGCATCAAGTATTTGTCTTTAATGTAATTTTGATTCAGCTTCCTATGATCCACATAGAGCTACCATTCACCATCTTTCTTTTTCACTAAGAGTGCTAGAGAAGTGAATTCACTTCTATTCGTGGCTAGCCCATGTTCAAGACAGGGTTTAATTTGCTTGTCAATCTCTTGTGTTTATCTTATTTTTGTGCACAGTTTTATGGGCTTATTTGTATAAATAATGCTTCATGCAAGTGTATTTTATATAATTTTGCAGGAATTACAGCTTAATTTAATATAAAAGGGCCTAAATGTGAAAAGGTGTAAAAGTGACAAAAATTCAATGACTCATTTGCAAATTACTACATTATTGATTATGAATGAAATGTGCAAGACATTAGATGTGCATAAGCTAGACATTTTTAGTATGCATATTTATGTAATGTCGTATGCAACCTGCTTCTTATCCTTCCATTATTCCTCTTCAGTAACCAATTTCATGTCATCAGGTTGTTTTCTCTTCTAAACTACCTCTTTACCAACCAATGAACACCAATAATGATATCATTGTCTCCCAATGGTATTACATATAGGTTTAGGAAGATGGATGATCCCTCCACAATAACCTTTTGATCCTTATAACATCTCAAGCAAGGAATGTGAGCTCTTGACGCCACTTGAACCTTGAATCCATTGTCCTTAGTTGGGAGGTGTAACATCTTAGCTTGCTGATCATTCATAAAATTATGGGTACTACCAAGGTCAATCAAGACCTTGACATGCCTTCAATTTATTATTCCATTAAGTCATTAGGCTTTTAGATTGATAGTACTTGTAATGGCTTGCATAGATATTTGAGCTACCTCCTTTGCCAATCATTCCCCACCTTAATCACTAGATGATTCTTCCACCACCTTATCATTGGACCAACTATATTTTAAAAGAAAAGCCTCTTGTTCTTACAGGCATGTCCATAGTGAAATTTTTCATTGCACTTAAAACATAACCCAACTCTCTTTACGTCTCTGTTTCTCTATCAATGATAGTCTAGTGAAGGGGATAGTAACACATTGCTTTGTTCCTTGAACCTCACTTTTGGAAGTGTTATAACTACCCACACTAGCTATATAACTTTGTATTCTAGGTGGTCACAGTACTCCCCTTGCTCTTGAGTTTTTAAGCTTCGTTTTTGGCTTCTTATACCCTAGCCAATAAGACAACCATCATGGTATTATTCCATTAAGAACACTTCTGGTTGAAAGCACTTGACATTCAACATAATGCCCTCTTTAGGCCCTCGTGCAAAGCAAGAGATCAAGGAAGCCTTATCCATCCAATTGCCTTTGTTGACAATCTATCAAACTTATTTAGGTATTATTCACCAATCCCATCTATAATTTGAATAACTCTTTATGATGGTTGATGACCTATGATTTGCAAAAGCTTGCAATTAGCCCTTCCATGAACTCACTATTAGGCTTCTACTGTTCAAAGCAGCTTTGCGTCTTGCCCTTGATTTGAATTGGTGGTGATCTTGCTTGTAAAGTTGAAGGTTTATATGAGACAGATAGAGAAGAAGATAAAGATGGAAATAGACATGTGATTAAAGAATTAAAGAAGTTCCTAATCATCCATCTACATACTATCTAGTAAATGCAGTATATATAGTCATGTCCAAGACATATGGCAGCATCTCATGCACCCTATCGATTACAACCACAATAACATAACTTCATAAATAAATGGTAGACATTAAATAGTAGCGTGTGCATGGTGATAGGGAGATTATAGCATTTTGTCCTTTGATAGTTCTTCCTTGGCATTAATGAACTCTTTAATAGTGACAAGTTGCTCTCAAGCGGCCTAACATAACTCCCCCTCTTTATAAGAGCTTGTCTTCAAACTTAAATTTTGGAAATTTAATGACAAACTTGAAGTTTGACAAGATTGGAGGTTTAGAAAGGTGTTCTTGTTCAATATATGGTCTAAGTAGTGCGACACATGAAATATTGGGTGAATTTGAGTATCGTAGGTAGTTCCAACTTATATGCTACCTCCCTGACTTTATTGATGATACAGTATGGACTATAAACTTTGGTTGCAACTTATGCTTATCCAAATCTTTACGGATGACTATTGATGCAGTTGAGGCTTTACATATGCCCATTACTTGACCTTGTATTTTTTTTCCCTATGCCCTTATCTTCAGACTACTTCATTCAATTTTGCGCTTAGCATAAGTGATGCCTTAATGGTTGCATTATTTCATCTTTGTCTTTAATTTGTTGAATAGCCTACTCACTCTGATATGTGCCAAGAACGTATGAAAGCAATGTTGGTGGGGGGCAATCGTACACAACCTCAAATAGAGTCATATCTGTTGCCAAGTGTTAGGTATTATTGTAACAATACTTACTTAAGGTAGTCAATCTAGGCGGATGGTGTAGGATGACAAAAACAATGTACATTTTCCAAACAATGATTCAAAACCTCACTTTAGCCATTGGATTTTGTGTGATAAGAAGATGTGCAGCATTGTGCCCATTAGAGTGAAAGTTTTCTTTCAAAATTGACTAATAAAGACAACGTCAAAATCACTAACTATTATGGTCGAAATTCCATGCAACTTGACAATTTGAGTGATCAGTGCTTGGACCACTGTCTTGGCAGTGTAGGGATGTTTTGATGCCATGAAATGAGTAACTCAGCTAGTTTAAGATGGATGCTCTTGTATTGCTTGCAAATATTATAGTTCCTCACAAATTCCTTAACTTTCCTTGCCAGACCCTTCCAATAGAAATTCCTTTTAGTTGAGGCTACAGATTTTTTATACCATATGTAACCCCTTACCTTTGAGTTGTGCAACATGTCAATGATTTTTGATGTCAATAGTGTGTTGTCGTGTAAGAAAATCTTGCCTTTCTTAAGAAGCATTACATTTTGGAATTGATACTTCAGTGGATTCAATTTTCCCTCGACAAACTCCTGTAGTTTTTATCATAAGTAATCATCTTCTTTGTAAGCTCTTTTAATCTCCTCAAACCATGACACTTGGGTTCTTGATATGGCATTGAATTCCATGGACTTGGTCACCTGTGGTAGAGCATCTGCTGCCTTCTCTTGGGATCCTGTCTTGTATTGGATTGAAAAATTTAATCCCATGAACTTACAAACCAATTTTTTTGGGTTTCAAGATGCACCCATTGTTCCAAGAGATGTTTCAGGCTCTGATGGTCTGTCTTGATCATGAAAGTTGATTATACCAAGTAGCTCTATCATTTTTGAATGACCATGGTCAAAGCCTACAACTCTTTTTGGTAGATTGGTGGGTTATTATGTTTCTTCTTGAACAGTTGACTTAAGTAGGTGATCAACCTGTGATCTTGCATCAAAATTGCTCCAACTCCATCTTCAAAAGCACCACACTCAATTTTGAAAGGGAGTGAGTAGTTAACTGGAGCTTGCACCATTGCAATTTTTTAACTTGTCAAAGGCATTTTGCACTACTTTAAATCATTTAAAACTGTCTTTTTTGAGCAATGCATTGAGTGGAGTTGTTGATATGCCATATTTGGCTATGAATCGTCTATAGTATCCTAACAATTCAAGGAATTCATAATGCCTACCATGCATCTTAAACATTGTCTTGTAAACATCCTCCTCTTTCATTCTAACTTGGTGATAACCGAACCAGATTCTATTTAGAATTGATACAACTACCCCCCAACTCATACAGTAGATCATCACTGAGTGGTATAGAGTCTCAACTCTTAATAGTATGCTTATTTAAACTCCTATAATCCATACACATCCTCCATTCTCTGGATTTTTTCTTGACGAGTAGGATAGTTGTGTCCAGGGTGTAGGACTACAATTGGCTACTTTAATGGGGAATTCTTTCACTTTGCTAATTGGTGTCTGAAGTTGTATTGCTCTTGCAAGAGCTATGAAATTGTGTGAGCTGCCCATATTTATCAAAATTAGGATCTTCTGAGTTCTGGCCACCCACAGTTACATACAATTGCATAGTTTTGAGGGTCACTCTCCTACTAATAGCATGTAGGGAAATAGTTGTTTCTAGCAACTCCTAAGACTCCTCAGTGTTGTTTTCTCCTTCACCATCATCCAATTGCAGGAGTGGTAGCTCCCCTTTTGGGCAATGGTCCCTCCTTTCCCACTTCCCATCACAATGGAAACACAAGCCTTGCAGTTGTCTCCTCTCCATCTCTTCATGAGAGATTCTCTTGACGGGCAGTTTGGCATCTTCCTTGGACTTGATTATTGTAATGCTAGGCTGTCCCTTCTTGCTCAGAATCATCTTTTTCCTAATCTTATTATCTTTTGATTTATGTGATTGATATGTCACCAGTTCAATAGCCTCCTGTAATGACTTTCGTCAAAATGTGTGCACCTTGTATTGATGCTTCTCCTTCAACCCACTCAAGTATATGCTTAGCTACAAATCTTCTGTCAAATTTTCAACCTAAGTATTCAAGGGTTCAAAGGCTCTATGATATTCTTCTAATTCCCTTTCTTGCCTTAACTTTGCTAGTTCCACCGTGGCATCCTTACATATGGGTCCAAATCTCACTTTTAGGGCATTGGACAGCTCCTCCCAACTAGGCTTCTCCTTCCTACTTATAAACTAAAACCATTCCAAGGCAGTATTTTCAAAATGATAAGCAACTATTGCCACCTTTTGTGCTTTTGGAACGTGGTAGAATTCAAGTACTGCTCAACCTTCGTATGATCATGTCTTTGGGTCATTAGTGCCATCATATTGAGGTAGTTTAACGATGGCTGGCTTGAACTAGTACACATCTGTCTCCTTGTCCCCATTGCTTCTGCAACCTAGAGTTTAGAGTGAGCTCTCCCCCATGGCTGATGTTTCCTCTAACCTCTGTAGCTTCCTAGATAACTCATTTAACTCCCCTTCTAGGGTTTGCGTTGATCCCCACATTTCTTGGTGCAAGTCACTACCATTCAGCTCCACTTTGCTTTCTAGCTTTTGCTACTTCACTCTAGTTTACTCTCTAGCTCTTGTTTGAGACTATGCTAGCTTTCTCAGTAGTGCCTTGAGATTCAATGGTCTCATATCTTGCACTGATACTAGTTTGTTGGGCTCTAGCTGCTTATAATAGCTTTGCTTCCTGCCCTTGATCTGAATCGGTGGTGCTCCTGCTTGTAGGGCTGAAGGTGCATACAGGATAGATAGAGAAGAAGACAAAGATGGAAATAGATAGGTGATCAAAGAACCGGAGAAGCTGCTAATCATCCATCTGCATACTATCTAGCCATTGCAGTACATATAGTCTTGTCCACAACGCATGGCAACTTCTCATACACCTTAAAGATTACAACCACAGTAACATAACTTCATAGATAAATGGCAGACATTAAACGGTAGCATGTGCGTGGCAACAGGGAACCTATAGCATTTCGTCTTTCAGTAGTTCTTCCTTGGCATCAGTGAACTCTTCAATAGCAATAGGTTGCTCTGTTTCAATGGGCCTAACACTCACCTTATTCCAGTTGTCTACAACCCTTATAAACTTGAAACCAGTTGGCTGCAACTCCCTCAGGTTGATCATAGCCACAGTAACCCATTTTATTGGATCCAGCCGGTGATAAGCAAGTAGTTGCTCCACAGTTTGACACTCTTCATGTTTAGATCCATCGTAAATAGGAAATTCCAGCCAATGGTTTACCTCCTATCTCCAACAAAGCATTCACCTCATTTAGTCTATTTTCCAACATATCCAACTCACACCCACCTTGTGCAACATCTCCAATATCTATTGCTCCCACATAGTGAGATTATGGTTTGGATTATTATTGTTGTTTGGTATATAACTAAGGGGGGGTTTGTGTCTAGTGGAAATCTGGAAAATAGAAAATTTAAAATTTTCTTTTAGATTTTCTAGTGTTTGTGTAGAACAAAAAATTTGGCAAAATTTTTATATTTTCCATTGTTATAAATAGAATGATTTTCTTGAATTTTCGACTCTCTTACGAAAATCTAGAAATTTGTCAATAGGGGTGTACGAGGAGTGATAGTTGCATTGAAAGAAGGCAAAACTAATGAGATTGCTGTTGGGGGCAACGTTGAGGCCACTGGTGGTGTACGATTGATGGTGCAAAACCTAAAAAAAAATAATTCATCACATTAATTTTATTAATTCATTGCATTAATAAAAATTAATTTATTATTTTTTAGAAAATTTATTTTATTAATTTGATAATTTAAATGTGAGTCTATATTGAAATATTTAATTTTTACAAGTTTTGTTTATATATATATACAAATTTTTCATGACGTACATGAGCAACCTTGTAATTTTTTCCATTTTTAGATTTTCTATTTTTGTTTTCCAAATTTCTGTTTTCTGAATTTCTAACGTGTACAAGCAAACATTAAAAGACAACAAAATGATTAAATTAGGGAATAGTGATGGTGATTGGTGGTAATTTTTAGTTAAATCTCAAACCAACCCATTGTGGCTTTGCTTGACTCAACATGACCGACAAACTTGACATGTTCGTATTCAACCCAACTAAACTTGGCCCAACTTATCAACTTAGTTAAAAAAAAAAAAAAAAAATTTATCAACTTAGTTCACCTTAACTTCACCCAACTTGATTCAATGTAGCCTTGTAGGGCTTGATTAAACTCAACCTGACCTATCCCAAGTCAACACAATCTGATCTGATCCGACAACTTGAACATATCTGAATTGATCTCACTGAGCTGTATTCTTTTTTCTTCACTGAGCTCTTTTTTTTTTTTTTTCTTTTTTTCACTGAGCTCTATTTGATTCTAACCCAAGTTACCCAACCCAACTCGGTATGACCCAACCTCACCTACTTGGTTTGATTCAACCCTACTCCAACTTGACTTTACATCACCAAAATGTTCTTGGCCCAACTCGATGTGACAACCCAACTCAGCCCTAACAGATTGTTCAAAGGTTAATAATAACTTGATAGGTAGTGTATTAAATGACTCGACTCCATGTGACAACCCAAGAAAACGTGGGTATTAAATGAAGTTCATTATATTTCATATTTATTCTAGTTTACCTTTGTGAGATACACAATTAGAATTCTATTAGAAGTTGTGTTGTGTTTCTCTTTTACAATGAGTAGAAAAGCCCTTTTTCTAGGTTGGAATAAACTTTTAAGTATGTGTAATGCTTTTGAATGCATTTTGTTGAAATGTGAATGTTAAACTCAAAATCAATTGATTATGAGTGAAGATGTCCTTCGTTATTTATTTTATGTCAAGTCCCATTCCATTTTTCAATACGAGACTCTTTTAACACTTATTTTTCAGTCATTTTTCAAGAGAATTCATGATGGGATGTTAGCAACATTTTGTTGGTGGCTAAAAGTTGTGTTAGCTTAACCAACTCGAAGTAGTTGAGTTATCAATATGAATAGTACAGTTGGTTTATTTTTACCTTATAAGAGCTACTGGGGAAGATCTTATTGGCAATAGCATTAAAAACTTGTGGTGGTCTAAAGTTCCATAGGTTCATATTCTTCATCTGGATTTGAAAAACATCAAGATTACATTTTCTTACTAATTTAAAAATAGTATATTAGATTTCAACAACGTCTTTATTCAAAATTGGTCGAGCATCTTTATATGCCTGCTTTTAAGGCTTTTCTGGACTTAAGTGGTAACTTCTTTCAACATAGTCTTTATTTTCATTATCTCCGTGATCTTTAATATGATTTTCCTGTCTATACTAAATTTTGTTTGTGACGGCTGTAGATGTCATGAATTGCTTTTTATTGTCATTTTAATCTGCAGGAAATTGGTTTTGCATTTGTTAAATATCAGAATCTTGCCGAATTTGTCAATACAAAGCCTAAAGAACAGCAGGGCATATAATCGATCAACTTCCTACAGCAGCCGTCTATGTATTTTATCTTGATCAGCTGCTAGTTATATGTGAATAAGTGGTACGAAATTAGTAAATTGTTCCAGTAGTTGGATATTAATTAGGATAATGAATGGCAATGTTAGCAATACAGCGCGATGAACTGTCGGCCTTGATGTATACACACACAGCCATTGAGTGGGTTCAAAGGAAGAGGATGAACCATACATACATAGAATTTCACTTTAATTGTGGAAGAAATAGAAATACGGTGGCAGTGAATTCCTTATTCCCGCTCTGCAATCACTTGATGTTCTCTTCGGAAGGTTCAAAATGCCCCGGTTTTCTTTTCCTTTCTTTTCCTTTTAATCTGAAGTGCCACAGCACAAGTGAAGGAAGACATTCATCATTCAGCCAGTTGGTTCAGACTTGCCATGTAATAGTTTGCTTTGGTAAAGAACATCATCTGAATGTTCCTTTTTGGCAGGAGAAAAGATCAAGTGCAGTAATGTCGATCATTTATTTGGCAAACCAACCAGAGCTGGGTTTTTCACCGTGGAATCGTGTGTGTTGTTTTGGTAGATTTATATCAATATTCGTGGTCCCATCGACTCACCCACTGCAGCCTGTTCGGTTGTTCGATTCGGTTCTGCTCTGCCGCGCAAACATATCAACCGGTTGGTACCTCTCTTGCTGCAGTACAACATGGGTAGCTCAAATGTCGTGGCCTCACTCCATCTAACACAATAACCACTGCCCTAGCTTTTCGGATGAACCATAATCACCAAATTACCGGTCGGTTCTCGCCGGCACCGCTCATCCCATACATAAATCAAGCGGGCTTAGGGTGGATGGACACCACGACGGCATGGGTGGCGGCAGGCCTAGGGATTTGGATTCCCCCCCTACTGCCGCCGTGGAAAACCGAAAGGTATGTGCACAAGCTGCTGCTGCTTCTTCTTCTTCTTCTTCTTCTTTCGCTTTCGCTCTTCCATCGCTGTTGTGTGTTTCAGACTGGAGGAAGCACGGAGTGGACGCCCGAAGGCACCAGCTTGTTCATCGCCTGTGGTGCTGTATGTCGGCCTCCGGTTCCCCCACGACCTGAGGGTATTAATTGCCACCACAACATCTTGGAAGAACGTGAAGAACGAGGATACGGTGGCGGCGAAGGCGATGATGGTGACGATGACGATGAATACTTGTCGGCAAGGAACTGCTGCCTGTCACGTTGCTCGAGCTGCAGCGGGGGAGGCGCCGGCATCAACATGGCCCTCCTCCGACGTCGTTCGGTGCCGGACGAGTTGCGGCATTGCAAAGGCTGGCCTTTTGGGCTGTGGAGGCATTCCGAAACACTCCTCTTCAATGGTAAAAATAAACCTTAAGGTCTGTTAAAGAATAAACCTAAAGGTACCGTTAAAGTGGTGGTCTGATGATTCTGAGAATTTTTTAAATCTTAAGGACTTAGATTCAAATCTTCACTAAGTGTTTCTCGTAGATTCACAATTGTGTTTCTCTGTATTGATATTATTCGTCAAAAAAGTTGAAATAAATGAAGCTTTAAGATGTCATACTTGTGCAAG
>JAMKPZ010004283.1:0-17728 GCA_024699675.1 Amphibolis antarctica
ACATCGCAACTCAGCTGAAAGATTCCTAAGCAACGAAAAAAGGATCAGAACACACCTGTTCTCGAAACCCCATGAACTTATAGGATAAACCATCCTTGATTCTAACACCGAGCTGGAACATCCTGGGCACCTTCATCCAAGTGCAGCCGGCGATGTCAGCCTTGTCGACCTCGATAACCTTTCCACCGCCTTGCTTCTTCCATGCTATCCCTCTCGAATGCACTCTCAGCTGTCCCGGGTTCTGCGCTCCATAAAAACATTCCGTAAGGCATCAAAATGTGGGAATCGAATCAATCGATCGAGGACGAGGACAATGCCGGCCAGTACCGTCCCGCCGCGACCGCCCAGGAGGATGTTGCTGAAGAGGTGTCCGTCCGTCATGGTGGCGCGCGCTGCCGATGGAAGTGATCTACGACGGGGATGGGAAAGATTAGGGTTTGTACTTGGAGGAGTCGGACATGGACGATGGGGCCATGGCAGTTGGGTCGAGGCAATGTTCTTTCCCCTTGTAAAATTATCCGTGGCACAGAAAATAAATTTTATAATTTTTAGACGGTCTTTATTATCGAAGGTGAGATTTTTTTATTTATTTATGATGTAATTTGTAAGATAGTATAACTAATAATTTACAGTAAAAAGTTTATTCCACCTTATTAAGTTGTAATATTTATTTTTTTAATAAAAAACAAAAATAGTGACAGTTTATCTAACAGGTACATATATATGATAATCTAAACAGATAATATCTTGACACATATAAAAATTTATTTTATAGATATTTAATTTAACAGTTAAGAATGGAGATTAGTTATCATTGTTATTTTTTCTTCTCTCTTAAACTTTTATACCTTTTTTAAAAATTTTAAATTAGAACATCAAAATTATCAAACTACCTCATTTTAATAAATAGGTAGAAGTTCAAAAGAATAACTTAAGTTTAAATACCTGTATAATTGATTTTCTACCACTAAAAAATGATAGGAATTAAACTCAATCGAAATAATATTATGATTGAATTAACAAAGCATTTAACGTAACAATGAAGTAGCATCGGTAAATCATTTGATTGGTTGTACTATGTATTAATCATCAAGTAAAGATTGTCGACATATTATCGAATTATTGATGTCTTAACTTTATCTGATGAAAACGTACATAGATTTTTCAACTAACTTAAACAATTTTATCGATAGATCAATGATTTTTCTAATTAGGTTAAACAATTTTACCAATAGATTTATTTGGTTTTACTGACTAGTTTAAATGGTTTTTTCAATTTGTTTAAATTTTTTTACCGATAAATTTATCTAATCTTACTAGTTGATTTAAGTAATTTTTATAACTAGTTTAAACGATTTTATCAATTGAATAATGATTTTTGACTAATTTAAATTATTTTACTGTCAAGTTTTATCTGTTTTTACCAACTAATTTAAGTGGTTTTTCCAATTAGTTTAAACCGTTTTTTTCACTGATTTAAATGATTTTATCGATTTATTTATCTGATTTTACTAACACCTACAAAATTAAATTTTATAAGTGTCTCATCTCAATTATGAAATTCACAAAAGTATCCTTTTCATAAATATTTTTTATTTACCGCCGTTATTTTTATTATTTTATTTCAAAAAAATTCGATATAATTATATAATTAAATAATCTAAAATATATTACGTTTTTAACTTAATTTAAATTATATTCATTATATTTTTATACAAATAGTTAAATTTTTATATTTTTTAATAGTTATATTTTTAATTCATTATATTTATATTAAAGGTTTGTAATTTTTTATAAATTAAAGGTCAATAATAAACTTGCTTAGTGTAGGTAGAAAATTTGTATTTATTTTTTTATTTCTCTTTTTTTTAACATGTTCAATTGTTATTATATTATAATTTTAAATTTTGTAATATAAAAAATTTGATATATTAACAAATTTACAAAAAATTGATTTTCGTCGGCATTTTCTATTAGACAACACCTTTTATTATTTGATTTTCGTTTGAATTTTTTATTTCCGTTTCTAATTTTTCTTTTCATCTAAAATTGTTATTTTCATTAGATAATACTTATATAATATTCAAAAATTCAACGTCATATCTACATTTTTTCTTTGTTTTTTATTTCGTTCGTTACCAGCGGTTCGTTCGAAAATAAAGGTTACATAAATTTTTATTATACGTAATATATTATTTTTAATTACAAACATATTTATTTAAGATTCATTAACAAATGATGCACGATCGTGATTCGAAACTTATGCTAATATTTTAATATTTAAAATTTTATTAATAATATATTAATTTTTAATAAAATAAAAAATAATTAAAAATAAAAATGTGTCAAACTTGATACAGTTCGATACAATACAAACCTATATGAACCGTGTTATATAGGTTATGTTTAAATCGTTAATTGAAAGAATAGATAATATTAGACTAATCAAATAATATTAGACTAATCAAAAATCTAAGTCTATAACACGGTCAATTTATCTTAAAAAAATAAAAATAAGTTCCCATTATTATATTTTTAATTGTTATTATACGAACGTGGATAACTACCATTAT
This sequence comes from Amphibolis antarctica, assembly GCA_024699675.1. Taxonomy (NCBI): domain Eukaryota; kingdom Viridiplantae; phylum Streptophyta; class Magnoliopsida; order Alismatales; family Cymodoceaceae; genus Amphibolis; species Amphibolis antarctica. Next base: position 2,574 of record JAMKPZ010004283.1, read on the forward strand.
ACATTTTTTAAATTACATAAAGCATGGTTCATGATAATGGAAGCCGACGAAAGCATAGGCGCATAGCCAGAGTTAGCCACCGCCGCAGTCTCCACAGCCCAACAGGCACCAGCGCCGCGGCGGTCCGGTGGAGCTCCGCCATGGGCACCACGTCGAGGAGCTCGGGGATGGGCTTCAGGACCTCAATCTTCCCTCATCCCTGCACGCGCGCTCACCACGCGGGAGCCGTCGCCCTAGTTGCCGCCACCTTCCTCCTCACTCGCCTTATCGACCAGTCCTTCCCGCCTTCCTCTGTCCCCTCAATTACGCAACCACCTGATGTCTTCGCAGAGGGATCGGCCCACTCCTGGCCAGACAGAGGGTATGGTGCTGTCCTATCAATGAAGATATACGTGTACGAGGAGGGCGAAGTCGACGGGCTGCGGGAGCTTATGCGGGGGAGGGATGGAACGATTCGCGCCGATTCTTGCGTGAAGGGACAGTGGGGGACACAGGTGATAGGGTTTTCTGTTTCCCTGTGATTTTTAGATCTCGTGTTGTCCCTGGTTGTGAATGTGGGCCCGTGGAAATTGCAGGTTAAGATTCACAGGTTGCTACTGGAGTCGAAGTTCAGAACGAGGAGGAAGGAAGATGCGGATTTGTTCTTCGTGCCGACTTACGTTAAGTGTGTGAGAATGAATGGGGGATTGAGTGATAAGGAGATCAACACGACATTTGTGAAGGTAATGTTTGGGAACTAGAAAGATTTTTTTTCTCATTCATTTGGATTGCTTTTGAATCTTGAGCTTATTGCTTTACTACCTTAGTACATTATGTTAGAAATAGCAATAATGATGATGATGATAATATATGCGCATGTTTTTGCCTAGTGTGGGTGGTTGGAGGAGAACATCATGGTGAGAGAACAAAAGTGCTAACAGAAATATAGACAATGCAATTTTATTTGTCAGTGATGTGCATCATAAGCTTTGAATTGTTGGATACAATCACGTTTCTTCCAAGTTAATTACTTGTATTATATTGAATGTACAATCCTTTTTCACAACAATGATTTCCTTCAATATCGATATAAGTTTGTATATGCCTTTTGCTCGTGGACGTTTTCGCTATCCTTTCATAAACTTGCTATTTTCTAAAGGTTCTAGGGCAAATGCCATATTTTCGTCGGTCAGGTGGTCGTGATCACATATTTATCTTTCCCAGGTAACTCAAATATTTTCAAGTTTATAGTCTGTCACACTTTCTTAATGTTCATATGGTTGGTTCCTTTTTCACATTACCATTTTATCCAGAATATTGGTATCCAAATGCTAAAGCTTAACAGCTGATTTAATAGTTGGCCAAAGAAATTATATGGCATGTTGACAGAGCTCAATACCTGAAATCATTTTGAATTTTCAAACATAAAAAACGAGTTAATCTTGTAAAGGAAACGAAATGGCTGGCACATTTTTATGCTTCTACTCCACTCAAAATTCTGGTGGTCCCTGACTGGTTTTTGCCTTGTTTAGAAATAGTTGGTATGGTCAAAGTCACTAAGAACTTTTCCAGTATTCTCAAGATTTTTCTTCCACTGTAGGCTTGAAACCTAAGAATTAGGTAGTGGAATCTAAAAAAGGAAAAAATAATATTTAGAGATAGTCTGTTACAAAGAGTACGAGAACTAGATGGAGAGGTAAATAAATTTTCAAATAAAATGACTACTTGTATTAAAAATATTTTTTAGAAATTTTAGGAGTCTTGTAGTATAGCTTTACTAGGTAAAGTTAGTGGTGGAATGAAATTGCTCGAAGGAAGGCTATCAAACTTATTATAAATGTGGAAATAAGAAAAAACTGTAGAAGTATATGCTAACAAAAAGGAATGCTAAAACAAATGTTAAAAATCAAGCCTATGAGAAGAGCATTAATTAGTACAAAAGAAACTAGAAGAAGTAAAGGAAGACTTAAAACTATTTGATTAGGAATTATGAGAAAAATTTAAAGTTATGGAATTTAACTGAATATTTGACCATAGATAAAAATACATGAAAAAAAAAGATCCATATAGTTAACCCCATGTAGTGGAATTGTGATTTAAACTGTTGTTTTTGTTGTTGTTGTTTGTAGTTTTGAAATTCCTTGAAGAAAATTCTGATAATCCTTGTCATAAACGTGTAATAACCTAATCAACTAAACTACGTGTGAATGTCAGAATTTAACTGTGGTGTAGGCAAATTGGCATCATCATGTAGTCTAGCAAATAATTTTGTGCTTTACATAGTGATAGACTTCAAAGTGAGTTGAGCTCAAATGAAATCCTTCAACTTGTAAAGTATTCAACCCAAATCATTTCATAAAAATTGCAAAATTTTGCGGAGAAAACCAATTTTTATGAAACAAATATGCTCCACTATTTGGGAGTTATAGTAACCTTTCTGGACTTGGGTTTCACTGTCTTCTATGATTAGATTTCTCATTATTGGGTGTATATGCCTTCTGTAGTGTTGTGTTACTTACGTTCATATCAGTACTATAGTGGAAGAAGTGTGTTCATTCATGCTTCTTAGAGAGTTTTGAGATTTTAAATATTTTCTATTTGTGTGTTATCAAAGGATGTTATGTTGTAAGCAATGTCTTAGAAATTAAACCATTTAAGGATCAAAGTGTTTTTATTGTGGTTGAACCACTATGGATCAATATGACTGACCATCACATCATCTATTTAAAGTCAACAATTGACTTAACACAAGTTTCGTTTGTGCAGTTATTTATTGCCAATAGATGCCAAAGAATCATGTCTAAAGCTTCAAGATTATCTCTATTTCCCTTCAAATCAGTGGACTCATGTAATCACTATATTGATTGGCTGATTGCTTTCGTTGCCTTTACAGTGGTGCTGGTGCACACTTATTTCGTGGTTGGGCAACATTTTTGAACAGATCCATAATTCTTACCCCAGAGGTACAAAATAAGCAGTGTCTTTTTTTTCTTTAATACTCCCACTATCGAAACTATTTTTTTCAACTGTTTATCTTTTTGTACATCTGAATATTGATGATATTAATTGCTGCTCAAAAAAAAAATATTGATGATCTTGGTAATGGTGCACATCTTTGACAGTTCAAATTAGAACTTCTTTCATATAAATTATGGGATATTCCATATGCAGCTTCTTTTTTTTAAAATGGACCAAATTAAGTAGTTCATTAGATTAGCTTTCAGGTGATCAAATATGTCTAATTTTTTTTCTGTCTCAATATTTTTATGCAAGTGCACAGGGTGACAGAACAGATAAGCGAGACACTAGTGCCTTTAATACATGGAAAGATATCATTATACCTGGGAATGTCGATGATGGGATGACCATGTTTTCTGGATCCATGATTGTTGAACCTATTCCTTTGTCAAGGAGGAAGTATTTGGCAAATTTTTTAGGCCGTCCTCAGAGAAAAGTTGGCCGACTTAAATTAGTGGAGCTTTCTAAGCTATACCCAGAAATGGTATTGTTTCCATCATATATGTGTACCCCTGCTTCAATTTTCCGTATATAGTTTCTGTGTTATTGGTTGTAATGTATGCATTGTTAGACATCCCAGTGCAATCATATCACAATTCAAATCTCAACTAGCTTCCATATTTCTAAACTTTCACATGTTCAGTTTGTATATTTATGGTATAATACGAGATGGGATATTCTATGGGATTGACATGAAACTAAAACTCTTTGACCTAGTTCATCAACATGGATACAACAGTTATAATTTCAAATTGATAAAAATTTAAAATTTATTGACAAACAAATATTCACCTTCAAGACCGACGCCTAATATTGACTGTACAAGGACGTAAAGTTTTTTTTAATACAATGTTGATATGGACTTACTGCTATTTTATCTTTTTAGGTTGGTACAACCGTACAAGGCTATGCACTGGTACTATAGGACTAAATAGAATTATAGAACACATCATCAGCTGATGTTTCATAAATATTTTTTACATGGGGTATCTTAAGTGACTTTGTTTCCTTCCCACCTTTATCATGCTGCATATAATCATGCACATGGGTGAGAAAGCCATGAGAATGAAGGTTGGTAAACCTTGTTGGTGTAGTCAAGCTCTAACATTACATAGTGAACTTTTGTTTGTTAATATGAATGGTACTTGCTTTCATTGCCTTCCTTCCTTACAGATAATTATGACTTTTAATTTCGTGAACAGTTGGAATCTCCAGAGTTGAAGTTAACTGGGAAAGATAAACTGGGAAAGAGGGATTATTTCCTTCATCTGAGAAATGCGAAATTCTGCCTAGCTCCACGTGGCGAGTCATCGTGGACACTTCGCTTTTACGAAGCTTTCTTTGTGGTCTCTCTTTCCCCTTCACCTTTCTTTCTCTCCCTCTCTCTCTATATATAATTATCTATTTATCAGTCTCTATCTCTCATACATGTGCACTCTTTCTTGCATGCACACACACAATCACACATACACTGATACACAATATTTTAAAAAATTCATATGTATAATTAAATATCAAATGTTATACAACCAGTGCTTCAAATTTATTGGTTGATTATTGCGGTTGGCTCAACTGTGTCATGTGTTGTAAAAAAACAAAAACATAATGTTACACTCCTTTTAGAAATTTCAAAAAAGAATATTCTTTTTCTTATTCTACCCATTAAATCGTGGGAGTAAACTCCCCACCTGAAACAACGCATAGCATTTTACATAGAAATATTAACGAAAAAGTTGAAAACAACTTCATCATGGTGATAGCATACATGGGCAATTAGTTAGTTTCAATCCACATAATATCTTTGTTTCGGAGTCCGTATTTCTCCTATTTTTTCCCTGCACGGTGTGAATCCTGATGCTGCAATGTTGTCTATGCAGGAGTGTGTTCCAGTGATCTTATCCGATCAAGTAGAGCTACCCTTCCAGAATGTCATCGACTACACACACATATCCATAAAATGGCCATCTTCTCGCATTGGTACTGAGTTCCTAGAGTACCTGCAGTCCATTCCTGGTAAGTTTTTCCTATATATGCACCCTTCCCACAAGGTCATATAGACAATTTGCAAGTGCTATCAACATTGTTTTTGGCATATCAGACGACGTGATAGAGCAAATGCTAGCTAAAGGGAGGCAGGTAAGGTGCCTGTGGGTTTATGCCAAGGAGAACGAACCATGCTCAGCAATGCTGGGTATCTTATGGGAACTGCAAAGGAAACTGAGGCGATTCCAACAATCCACCGAAACATTCTGGCTGCACAATGGGTCTATCGTGAACAGGGACCTGATTGAATTCCAGAACTGGAGAGTACCCGTTCCATTGCCATAACTCCTACTTCACATTCCTGGAAAGCTTGCATGAGTTTGCCCACCAGCAACTACAGAGCTAGATGGTTGCGCGTGGTCTTTCATCTTCTAATCATGGAACTTGGCCATGGAGAGCAGAAGAGATGAAATAATGATTTTTTTGATTTCCTTGATTACTATGAGAAGACATCATATACACCTTCCACAACACATGCATCTAGATCATTTGATTCAAGCAATGCGGACCGTTGGATTCTAAAGATGGTGAAGAAAATAGCAACCCATCGACAACTCATCTATGCATGTTATATTACCAATAGTGAGTTTTTGGTGAACAGAGACAGAGACATATCTTATGTGCACCTCTCTTACTTGCTTTTAACGATATTGATTTTTAAGAACATGCAATATGTGAAACCTTCCATGAAAGTCTTTTGATATTCTTTTGTAAAATTCTCATGCTTACCATTTGTTTTTCAAAAATACCCCTAATAATACTCATTTGACAGGGGTGGCTCGCAAAAAAAAAGGAATTTACAAGAGAACAAGGGGGATAACCTCGCCTAGGTTGGTAAACCAACCTGAATATAGAAAAAAAGGTGATCAAGACTTTGAATCTGTCTTAGGAAAATAATTCCTGCAATTCAAAATATTCCAATGCAATTTGGCCGAAAAGTTAAAAGACTTACGAGCCTCCTGCATAATTCTACCATGATATGCTAAGGCAATAGCAACAGTATTGACTTCAACGTTTTATCTAATTGTTGAAAATCAACCTCAATTTACATATGATCTGGTAAAAATTGATAGTTGCAACACTCTTTTAAAGCTTCAAACAAAGACTTCAATTTCAGCCTTCAAAGGAGATGCAACCCATAAGCTAACACGATCAGCAGCATTCATTTTATCTCTGTGATCACGAATAATCCACCCACCAAAGTTTTTGTCTTTCATGTTAAATTTAATTTGTATGATATATTATGCATGTATACTGTTTTCATACCAATATTTTCATACCAACATTGTCAGCCATTTTAAAATATTACAAAAATCAAGTCTTTTTTTTCACCGGAAAATTTATTAACCTCTTCCATGTTTTCTAAATTCTTTAATAATTTATAAACCACAGAGAAAGCATTGGACATTTACTTTGGTTTGATCACAAGCTACAGTGTATTTATGTTTAGTTTTACTTAATGTAACTAATTTTAACTAAAAAGTTAGAATCGAAAGTAATAAAATAAATAATATTAAAATTACATAATAAATTATGTGATAAAAAAATTTATATAACAATTTATACAATAATGATAACACGTAAAAGCTTACGTAAAGTTAGAATTTTTGTAATTAAAATAAATGAAAGTTATGTCCAGTAATTATATTATTACGAACAACCAAAGGTTGACTTTGTTTTCATAGGCGTAGAGTCTTTTCTTTCTTTCTTTTTTTCAAATAGTGGTGGAAAATTAAAGTTAACCTTTTGAGAGGTTGAAGTACTCCTTAAGAATTAAAGAAACAAATACTTATTCTTAAATACACGGATAAATGAACAACGTCAGCGAGCTTTTTTTTCAACAAAGCCAGCAAATTTGACCAAGCCACCAGTTACTTACACTTGTGTATAACACTTGTCGGCTGCATGACCCGTTCACGATTCACCTTTCTTCCGTGCACGTAACTGTTCACCTCACCGACCTACATGGCCTTTTGCCCTTCCCCCTCGGGCCTCGCCACCTCCAACAACCCACTTGACCACTTCTTTCTTCGTCGAAGAGTCTTCGGCTCTTCTTCCCGGGACGGCGGGACCTGACGTTGCGAGCCGGTTGTCGACCCAATGACCCGGCTGTTGGCCCAGGTACGGTTCCCCAGCCTGCTCATCCGTGACAACATTCAACATTCAACATTCAACATGACAAGTGGGTTATTCAACATTCAACATTCAACGTTCAACCATCAATATTTAAATTTAATTTAATAATCAACATGACAACATTCAACATTCAAGTATTCAACAATTTAATAAATAAGACAAACAGACAACAATGCATATAATTAAATTAAGTTTTTATTTATTAATGAATTACATATTTTATATTTACATTATTAGAAATTTACAATTACATTTAAACAAATTTTACAAAAAAATTAAATTACATTTTAAAAAAAATTACAAAATAAAAAATAAAAATAAAAATGTTTTAATTATGAAATATTTAAGTTTGTGAGTTGCTCAGTAAATTCTTTAACTTGATCTTGTTCATAGAATGCAGCAAGCTTCCAATCTTTTACACACATTAATGCTTCTATTATATCTTCTTTAAACTTGTATTTTTGGTCATCAAGCATGTTGCCACTCATGCTGAAAACATGTTCACAAGCTACTGAAGACACTAGAATTGTTAATAAATCCTTTGCCATTATTGATAATATTGAAAAAATCAGTGATTGTTGCTTTCATTAATCTAAAACATTAAACGTATTTAAGTTAGAATGTTGAGTAAATAATAATGATTAGTGATTCGTTGCATTAAAAGTAATTAATTCTTGTCTAAATAGTATAGGATTATAATTATATGATGATGATGTTGAAATATCTTCATTAAATCTTAGATCTTGTAAAAATGCCTAAGAATCTAAAGATGGTCTAACATTTGATTTTGGTATTGTGGACATTAGTGAAGGAGAATATTCTATTCTTAATCCATATCTTTGTGTGTATAAATCAAACATTTGATTTAATTGTTCTTCTATTGTACTAACATTTAATCTTAAATCTACACCTAAACTCATTTGTATTCCCCTAATTAATTTACTGGCATATCTTATTTTACACCTAAGATCTAAGCATGCACTCAAAATATATAATGTAGGGATTTCATTCCAATATTTTAAATTTTTTTTTTCATGTTATTTACTATTGGTTCGAAAAATGGATATGCTTCATATTTATTAAAAACTCGTAAAATATCATATAAATGATGTAACACATAAACAGATGTAGAATAATAAATTCCTGATAATCTAACTGTTGTATCATAAAAAGGTTTTAAAAATTCAACAAAACATTTTACAATTTTAAAATCATCCTCAATTAATTGTTTTTGATAATCATCACAATCATGATAATTATACAAAGACATTATTAAAATTTTATATAGTAATATACTTTGTAACATTAAATATAATGCATTCCACCAATGTTGAACATTTAAAGAGAATTTTTTATGCGGCATTTCAAAAGTATCACATGTTTTATCAAATTGTTACTGCCGCTTTCTTGAACTAATTATAAAACTTATAGCATCCCTAATAAATTCAATATAAATTAGTTGAAGTTGACGCTCCAATATTCTTCATTGACGACGTTACTTCAGCTTCAGGAAAGTTTTCTTGAAGATATTCGTAGTCTCCAGAACTTTAGTCTTGGTAGTGTGCCATTGTTTGTGACTTGAGTGAGAAAATTTGAGAAATTGAGAATTGAGAATTGAGATTAGAAATTTGAGAATTGAGATTGAAGTTTGGAGAATTTGGAGTGAAGGAGATGAGGAGTGAGTTGGGTGAAAAACAAAATCCAACTTCCTTAATTTATAGAGAAAAGTTGGTTGAGCCGTTGAGGTAGTAGCCGACCATTGCGCGAAAGTGGGTTGCCTGTTAGGCGGAAGCGTGCCGCCCATTGCGCGGTTAGCCCATTCCTATGGGCCATCCATTGGCTGTTGCCCATTGGACATAGCAACTAGCCGCCTGTTGGCTGTTGGAAGCGGCAGCCAACCACCCGTTGGTCGTTGCACGTATCGCCCGTTGCACGCCCCACCATTGCTACGTTGCACCTTACAAGTTGTGACCCGACGGCTGACTTAGGCACGATTCCCTAACGGCCCATTGACCCGCCCACGCACATAACTGTTCACCCTAGCTGCCGACCCAATGACTTGGCCGCTCGTCCCCCCACCGGCCACACGACTCATTCTACCCCCTCACGCGTATGCAATCGTTCACCCCGCCGGCCGCACAACCCAGCGGCCCATTCCCCCCCGCTAGCGACAAGACCCATTCAACCCCCTCCCGCGCACTAGCGCACGCAACCGTTCACCTCGTCGATCGCACGACCCGGCAACCCATCCCCCCCACTGGCCACATGACCCATTCCGCCCCCTCTCACGCACGCAACCGTTCACCCTGTCGGTCGCATGACCCGATGACCGACGTTCCCCTCCCCCCTCTTGCAACCCACCTCGTAGTCTCGTGTTAGGCCGGGTCGTGCCTATTTCGTGCTAAAATTCGTGTCGTGCCAGTACAACACAAACGACCTGGGAGTCTAGCCTAGGCACGACCGACGGTACGAAAAAATTTTCATGTCGTACCGAGCCGTACCATGGCCCATTGACATCACTACACTCGTTCATTTTACACCAATTAATATTGACATTGACTTGACAATTGATGGCTAAATTAAACTAATAATTAATTTTTCCACGTAATAAATATTTTTAAATTTTTTTGACATATCTAGAAAATAATTTCTTGTAAAACATTTTCCATGCAGAGGACTTTCGCTTGGGCGGAAATTTTTTTTAAATGGTTTCCGATTGGCTTTTGCATGACACTGAAGCAGGAAAATTTAAATGGTTTCTAACGCATAAATAGCTTGAAAATCTGAAAAAAGAAATTTCAGATTTTCTTAGAAAAAAATTTTCAGATGCACAAATCCTCTTAATTTACAAGTAATGTGTGTAGGGATTGCATAAAAAAAAGTTAAAAGAACGAAATTAAATTTCGGTCATTCATTGCAAACATAGAATTATTAGTAATAAATCAGCCAAATAAGTTGATTTTACCTCAATTAATATTGAGGTTGACTTGGCAAAATTAAACCATTAAATCAATATTTGTGGTTTTGAGTATGCACCAAGCAACCATCTCTAACATTAAATACGTTTTGTAACGTGAAAAGTTAGAAGTTAAAGGTCAAATAAGTGGTTAAGAATTTATTTTTTAATCAAAATTAAATTAAAATGTGTTAATGTTTTCGTGCATATTACGGAATTAGAGAGAATTAAATTTTTTTATTTTTAAAATAGTAAAAAGTTAATGTATTTTAAATTTTAACTATTGATTTTTTTTGAGAAATACAAAAGTTACAGAATATCCCATAGAAAAAGGGTTGACTGAGAGATTTCGCTCAATTCACAAGGAGGAATGTCAAAATTGAATTTTGAACCTTTCTTTTAAATAAATTCTGTTAAAAAAAATCTACACAAACAATCAAATTAGGTGAAATTGAATTTTCTTCGATTTAACACAAATCCCCGTAAGTCTTGTTTGACAAAATTAAACTTTAAAGTGAATTATAACATAAAAAATTATACATAAAAGTTGGTATACTTGGTTGTTGCACTATTGATTTATATTTATAAATCGTATTTTCAATATTTCAATTTGTATACGACAGATTTACGTAAATTCGAATAATATTTGAAAATACCCCAAATTCAATTGGAACCTCTGAATCTGAAATTCTGGAAGAAGCCGATTTTTCTCTGCCTTAAAAATTTTCATTATAAATTTACAAATAGGTCTGTCTTATCAAGGTAGACGTAGATGTTACAAATTCAAAAAAAAAACACAAAAAAACAAAAACCATCAAATGCAATAATCGCATAGGCCACCAACAACATACGTCATTTTCTGTTTTTTGAATTCAAATCTCATTTTAAAAATTTAGGTAAAAGTAATTTTAGATAAATAATTTTTTAATTAGAATAATAAAAATAATATATTAAAAAATAAAAATATTTTAATAATTAAGATAAATAACAAGTGAACGAAATCGAAGTTTCGAGCCGCTGAGCTGAGCGCGTTTACGTCGACCTCAGGGTAAAAAAGTATTATTTTAATATGACTTGTAAATACTGTGTATTTCATTTGTAAAAGTCATAACAAATATATTATTTAATACGACTATTTCACTACGTAAGCAAGTACGTCACACAGAAAAATATTATTTTAATAGGTAAATCTTACTATATTTGGGAAGCTTACGCCTCATTAATTTTGGTCGAGAGTTGAAAAAAATTAAAATTAAAATTAATTTTGTAAATAAAGTTAAATTAATATAATAGTTAAAATAATAAAAATTTATATATTAAAATTTATATTATTATAATAATATTTATATAATAATAATAAAATTTAAGAGTTAAATGAAATCGACCTCAGACGATGCTTTACACTTGAATTTACGAAAAATGTTTTGGTGAAAAACCTTAAAAATAATACTCACTGGAATCTTAATTACAATATCTAAATACAAATACGTGATTATTTTTTAGTATAACATATTAATAAAATTAAAATTGTAAATTTATAAGTAAAATAGTAAATATAAACTCTGTAGTCATTGTAATAAATTACGAGACCTTTCTTAAAATTTTAAAAGGTCACATATTTGAAACTCTACCTAATAAAATATTCTTTAGGTCTATTCTAAGTTATAATATAACCTTAATATACTTATCAAAAGACATAAATTCTATGAGATGCATGCATTTCAAACCAACGATTATGTTATGTTTGAATAAGCATTTAATGTGCATTTATAGGCTTTGTTTTTTATTTCACCTATTATATAAATTTTCCACAACGTCGACCATCGCTTTCAAATTTGAGGTGTAAAAGTATGTAGACGCTTACAATGGCAAAATTACGAGTACGTACGTGTCCTGAATTCATGAAATGTACATTAAAATATAATATAATATCATTCCATAAATTAGAAGATTTAGTCTAAAAACAAACTTACGTGAGACCTGGTCATTCTTTGTTTAAGCATTTATCATTAGATACCTTCGTTTTTTTTTATTTTGTATTACAACGATTTAAAATAACATTTATCAAATAATTTTAATATTTTATATTTAAAATTTTGAAACAAATACACCCTGACGTATTAAAAACTTTAGGCCATGCATTGCGTAATTCTGTGTTGAAATTTTACACGTTTGATTGCGTCGCCACACGTCATTGGAGACATTTTTGGCTTGCCGTCTTGAAATTTGTGCTGGGCAGTGGTATTTTCGTCATTCCCATGTATTTGAAAATATGCCTCTTCTTTTTTCCTGACAATTAGAATATGAAATTAAACGAAAACACTTTATAGAAAAGTAAATTAAGGTTCTATTTGTTGGTACATTTGTTATTATGTTTTTTTTTATGTATATATATCATTACAGTCTAATTTAAAACACAGAAAACTTTAAAATAGATAAAAATATTAACGAAAGCTCTAAAAATGAGTTAAAAAACATAACCACGTGAAATAGCAAGAAATTTTTTTTAAAAAAATCTAACACGTAGGTTTTGCCCTTTTGAATTATATAATTTAATATAGAAAATTTATTTTTATAAAAACTAATAAAAATATTTTATATGTTATTGAAATTTAATATGCAGATAATATTAAAGATAGAGTCGGAAGACACGTTTAGGGAGAATTTCGGTTAATTTCAAAAGTTATATTCAAAGTTAAAGTTAGTTTAAGTGATTTTAAGAATTTGAAAAAACTGTTTGTGAACATTGCCAGAGTTTTATGTCATGCACATGAGCTAAACCAAGCATAAAAAGGAATTCCAACTAGTACTTAATTTTATTCCAAAGTCAAAATTTACAAGGTACGTTTAGAAAGAATTTCAGCAAGCTTTAAAAGTTAAATGAAATTGAAATTAAGAGTAGCAAAATAAACAAAACTATAATTGTATTGTAATTAATATGATTAAAGTTTAAATATTGAATTTTGTACGATAATAATGATACGAGAGAGTTTATGTAAAGTTAGAATTAGAGTTTAGAGAACTCTTCTCAAACATAGCAAACTTTGTTTATGTTCGATGTTATGAAGTAAGTTTGTATATAATGATAATGGTGTGTGAAGATTTATAGAGAAGCAAAGTTTGAGAAGTTTGGTTCATACATAGTTACAACTCTTTTACTAAGATTTCGTTTGTTTTTAGTTTATTCTAACTTTTAAAATTAATTTTAACATTTTTATTACTACATAAATTCTAATGCATAAACTTTTATTAATCAAATTACTATGTAATTCCAATCTTATTTGTAAAATCAATTTCAATTTCAATTTTATCCAACATCTAAAGTTAAAAAAGTTATCTTTAAATACAGCCTAAGATTTGAGAAGCGTTACGATTGATTTCCTATTTAAAATGAATTTCATTTAAAATATTTGAACTCTCACCGCTTGTAAAAATAGAGAACCACGTATTAGCAAGGTGAAAAATTTTCAGAGGAGAACATAATTAAAAGAATATTTTATATTTTCGGAGGAATAAATTTTAAACCAGGAATAATACTGTACGTGTTGATGACGTGTTCTTGCGGTGTTTGACGGGCGGAAGGGGGGAGGAACGTGAGGGTCACGCGTAAGAAAAGAAGATTTCAAATTAAATAAATATTTTTATTTTTTGATGTTTTTTTTAAAAAAATTAATATTTACCGACGAGGCTATAAATCGCAGGTCCCGGTCGGCAAAGACTCACCACCAGCCAGTCCTCGTTCACAGTTAGCTAGCTACCTGTATTCCTTGTTCACCCCAGCCGCCACCGGCTCTCAGCTCCGTCGTCGGCGGTGACGTCCTTTGCCCGGCCAGCTCCAGCGGACGACATGAAGCTAGACGTGGTTCATGCGGGTGGGGCGGATGTGGAAAAGACGGAGAGAGTAGAGTCGAAGATTGGATGGCTGCGGTCGCAGCTCATCGGGAGCGACGTAGAGATCGAGACCCCTTTCGGACGGCGGCGGCTTGTGTACGCGGACCACACGGCGTCCGGCAGGTCGCTGCGGTACATCGAGAAGTACATCGCAGACAAGGTGCTGCCTTTCTACGGTAAGCCGCACATGGAATGATATATCGATTGATTGGCATGTGTTTGTACGAACGTGTTTGATGATGGGTACGTGTGGACTGGACGGTGCAGGGAACAGCCACACGAACGACAGCCACGTGGGGGGGAAGATGACGAAGATGGCGCACCAGGCGTCGGCGTACGTGAAGAAGTGCATGGGAGGCGGGCCGAAGGATGCGATCCTGTTCTGCGGCTCCGGGGCGACGGCGGCCATGAAGCGGCTGCAGGAGATGATGGGCATTGCCATCCCTTCCATCATGAGGGACAGGGTTCTGGGGACGCTGAAGCCGGAGGAGAGGTGGGTGGTGTTCGTCGGCCCCTACGAGCACCACTCCAACATCTTGTCGTGGAGGAACAGCCTGGCGGAGGTGGTGGAGATCGGACGGGACGAGAAGGGTAGGGTCGACCTCGACGAGTTGAGGGCCGAGCTCCGCTCCCGCAAGTACACCGACCGGCCCTTGCTCGGCTCCTTCTCCGCCTGCAGCAACGTCACCGGCATCTACACCGACACCAGGGCCATTGCTCGCTTGCTCCACGCCCATGGCGCCTACGCTTGCTTCGACGTGGGTCGGTTCTATATTGTCTGGATTGTGTTTGTTCTCTTGATGTAATCTCTGTAAATATTGGTCGTTGGTGAGAACTTTTACCTATTTCTAGTTGATCTCATGATATAATATGAGAGCTTAGGTTTTAAAAGTTTAAAAGAGAAAAAAAACTTTGTTTGTCACTTTCTTCTCGATCACCACCTTCGTCAATCCCTCTTATCTTTATTGGCTCTTGTGCTTGTGTAAACTTTCTCTACCTTCATTATCGTAGTTAGGTTGCGTTTTTGAAAATGTTTATAAAAAAAAAATATATTTATTTATGATCAAAATATTATTAGATGATTAATATGTAAAGAATTTTAATAAATGTTTTTAAAATATTTATTTTAAAT
>JAMKPZ010004284.1:0-20877 GCA_024699675.1 Amphibolis antarctica
ATGTGATGCAAATAAAACATTTTTCTTGAATCTGTGGAGTTGATTGTCAACTCTTAAGATGTCCTAGATACATATTAAATATATGTATCATAAAAATATTTCTTTCCTACAATAAAAAGGACAAATGGTATAAGGATTGAGAGGGTTTAGTTTTCAGCATGTCTGTGATGATAATCGTTGCAATATTATTAAATATTAATATAATAAAGTGTGATGTTTGAAATATTATAAGACCTATGAAATTAACTTGTTTTTAATTCAAAGTTGACATTAAAAGTATTAACATACCGTACATGCATTACTACTAAACAAGATTTTGCAAATACTATACTTACAACTATTTACAAACTTCTTCTCCAACATTCAATCCCAAGGCTCAATCATGCTTTTGAATCTCAAAAAAATTAATTAAAATTAAATGAACTAGAAGCCTAGTTAGTAATTTCTAATTAATCAATAATAATAACAATATTCTTAACAAAATAATTAACATTACACACTTTTACAATGCAATCATAAATTTTCAATATGTAAATACCAAAAGTCCACGTGTACTTCATAAGAAAATTCATCACTCCCAATATTCATTATTCTCAATATACCATGAATGTTTGATACTTTTAATACTTATTTATTTCTCACAAAATCGTACCATTTAATTTCAACATCTTGAAGTTTTAAAAGTATTTTCTTTTACTTTTATATTTGATCTTATGGGTTAAGGCTACATATAATCCTTTTAATAAAGGCCTAAATGTCACATATTAATCCTATGATGGGCTCTAATATAATATTACAGTGACCTAGAATATGGCATGAAGGCTTTTTAAACCCCTCTAAACTAAGGCTACATACAAGCCTTATGACAAGAGCTTGATGTTACATAACAACCTTATGATGAGGTTCAAACATTCATCATTTTGATTTTGTTTAGTCTCTTTAATTACACATATAAGTAATACAATGGCACTAACTCTTGTAGTTCGGCTTAGATTGTAGCCTTGTTACATTTTCTGCTACATTTTGAAAACTCTTTAGCAATAAAAGGACATAAAAGTACTATATCAACTAAGGCAAATGATAAATCTCATATTTCATGGGTACACAATCATTATAACTTCAACATATTAGGGTTTAGGAAGGATGGGGTGGGGCTTAGAGGGAGGAAGAAGGAAAGGGGCAGGAGTACAATATATGTTATTTAGTCACTTGGGGAGATTCACTTACTGTTTTGCCTAGAAAGGGCTTTGTTTAATTATTACTAGTAGGTTGATCAAGACCAAGGGTATGTTTATTTCTAGTTCTATTTACTGTAGAGTTTGCTTCAACAATAATTCTAGAGAGTTAGAATTGAAAGTAGTAAAATAAATGGTATTAAAGTTACATAATAAATTATATGATAAAAATTTGAGTATAAGAGTTTGTATGATGACATGTGAGAATTTGTGTGAAGCTAAAGTTAAAGTTCTTGAAGTTGAAACAAATGAAAGTTAAGTCAAAGAGCAGCAAAATATATTGACTAGCACATGGCTCGTAGTTGATTTTTTATCCATTAAATGCAATGAAAGATATTAATTTAAATTTAACAAAAGCATTATTGTTATTGATCTCAAGAGGAGGAAAAAAGAAACCACATGTTAGCAAATTAAGACACTTTGATCGATTTATCTCCTCACATGCATGGCTGGTCCAACAAGGAGCAATGGTGAAGCTAATTAAGGAATTGAACATATAGCTAGGGTCTACTAATAAATTTTATATTTTATAGAAATTTGAGGCAGAGTTAACCACCAATTAATGGTAATTGATCAGTTTAAAACCACCCAGTACACCATTTTTTAAAAGGGAAATTTCTAGTAGAGTTTATATACATATATATAATTATTATAATTTAAAGGAGAAAATATATTTTCATCAAATGTACTATTGTCAAATATAAAGAAATGATTGTATAATTAATGGATTTTGTAATATTGTTGGGACAGTATTCATTGTGGAGAAATGCTTCTCTATAGTTCTCACAACAGTTGATGCACATAATTATCTTTCTCAAAGTCTTACATGTGTCACTCAAATTTAGAGATTTCATATGAAACAACTACTTTGTATATATTTACTTCCAAGAAATAATTATTTAACTTTTGAAGTTGGATGTTTGTAATATAATAAAGCCAACTTAATAGAATAATAAATGATGAAGATTTGTTATTATTTCTTTCATTACTCTATAAATAGATGTCATTTATATTTATATATTTGTCTTTCATGTCATCAGCATAAATCTTAATTAACTTATCATTTTAGCCATCATCGATCTGCTTCTAAGTTATGTAGTCACTCAATATTACTTTTCTTTAAACCCCATATAAAAAAATGTATACAACTTCTAAATTCTTCCTCACCATGCATGTATAAGCTTGGATGAAAGGTCAAAATTGTGACTAGAAAAGTGGGATACAGTGTGGAGAGAGAGAGAGGATTATTGGGATTTGTATAGTTAACAGAAGCAATCAATATCCAATTAAGAGTGGCAATGAATGGATCCAACTAATATTTTACCCAAAAATTCCAACCAACAATATTTAAGCTGGATTTATTCTTATAAAGAATCATGGAAATCGATGGAGAATTACATTAACTTGAAATCCATGGATAATTTCTCATAAAAAAATCATGGAAGGGAGAACTCTTAAAAAGAAGTCCAAAATTGTGAGAAAATTGGCTTATTCATTTTTTTCATAATAGTAATGCCTTTTGCATTCACTATAATTCAAAATATTGATGGGAATTACAACTATAATTACAAGTAATTATGGTTGGTTAAATTTGGGTATAGTTTTGCCACACCAAAAAAGCTATTCAACAAATAATTAAAGTAGTATTTACATACATTTCAAGACTTGGCAATATATATGTTGGTACAAGAGACAGATGCAAGTTTGAAATATCACATATATAAGATTCAATTCTTCAACCTTGCCCAAAATATCTTACCATTATTTCACTAAAAATATATATTATTTGAAAAAAAATGAATTTAACAAAATTTATATTTTATAAGTAAGACCCTACAAATAAAAATAGTAAAGAAAACCTTGATGAGTTGAGTTGAACTTAAAATTATATTGAAAATTAAACCATTTTTAATTAAATCAAAAGTGTACGTAGTTTTATCAAATGGAACTTGATTGCCAACCAAATGTAATCACTAGCTAGTTAGCAAGCATTTGTGGCTACAAATCACCTTGAGGTATATGTTTAATTTGTTGCTGTGTATGCTCACTATTATATGTATTTCATTACCAAACATTATAATTAGATTTTATAATGTAATTTAAGTATGTTATACTTAATTACAGCCAACTCAAATTTAAATAAATAAGCATTTTTCCAAGCAAAGAGAGTTTAAATTCTAGCCTAATAATAATCACTACCATTACTTAAAAAAACACACACAAGTAGATCTAGCAAACAAGAAGGGGATCGTATATTCATATTTGATTTCATTACCACAGCTTTCATTTTTTGACGATGCTTGAGCAAAGATCATCCATTCATCCAAAAATTTTCCTCACTTTCTATGTTATGCAAACACCTTACTTTTTTCAAAACTTTCGTTTACTTTCCTAAATTTTGAAAGAATCAAACCTACACAAACGACCCTAAGTTTCATTATCACAGTTTTCAGAAGTCATCCTTTTCCTTCGTCCAGTTGGCTCACAGCAAGGTAACTCAGAACCCTGTTCTTGGCTGAAAATGGAATTTTCACCTACCGTGTACCAGTTACATGTAAGCGCGTCTTGTTTGATACAAATCAAAATTTGAACTTGGTTTTCTCATCCAATCTTTTACTTTGTCAGAATAGTTTCACATTAATAAATGTAAATAATAAATTAAACTTAATTTATAAAGAACTCTTTCACTTATTGATAATTAATTTTGAGATAAAATTTTAATATAATATCAAAATCAATTTATACACATCTATCTTAGACAAGTGTAGGCATTTAAAAAAAAAAAAAATCACAAGTGAAGGAGGGTGTTGGAATAATGTCACATTAATAAAGAACTCTTCCGGTCAATATTGCCAATTAATTTTGAGATAAAATTTTAATATTACTTACTAAAACTAAACCATGAATTATATATATATATATAATCATCCATCGATCAACGTTCCAACTAAATCTGCATGCAGTGATATATATAATACTGTAGTGCTCATTGTGTAGCCAGCCAGCCCACCCATCACAGGTTGGCATGCATATGGAAGTGCAGGTTGATTTAATTTCACTTGTAACAGATAGCAGGTTTAATTAATTGGTTCCATCTCCACGCCCTCTTGTGGATGAACCCAAGCTATATACATTCCATGACATTTCATCAGAAACAAATGAACCATCCACCTCTCTTAATTGGTTTTCGTATGGGGGTATCAGAAAGGGAGGGAGATCAAAGAAATATGCATTATATTCCTTGATGAGATAAATGAATTAAATTCGATCTTGATACCAGTGACCACCGACCAGCTTGCCTGCCTGCCTTAATAAGCTTTTGCTTCATCTCTTTCACATGGACAGCCATGCAATAGCCATGCCTGTTCCGGCCAGTTGTGAGATAGAGGCTCCTTTCATGTCATCTATCATTCCACCATCCATTCTTCTTCTTCTTCTTCTTTAATTCTGGTAAAAACATGTCCCCGAAGGAGGGTTTGTGTTTTTAAAAGTAGTAAACAGTAATAAAAATTTTAACTTATTATTTTTCATTATTTTACATCACTTTCTATATTTTTCAAAGACACGACTGTTCATGAACGGATTGCACACTTGCCATCATCATCCGAACCATCACCGTCAACACGTTGGGCCTTTGAATCGTGACCGTTAAAAATAGGTACAACCTTCCTCAACAACCCCATGATGACAAAGAGACCTTGTAGCCCAGTCCAGCGAGGCCCAACAAGAAACTCTGGGCCCCAAGCTCAATAATGTTGAATGGCACTCCATCTTCTTCTTCTTCTTCAGTTTTGGAGTATTTGGGTAATGGCAAGTGCACAGAAAGAGATGATATAAGATTTTTCATAATAATGATGATTTTTATGATAATATAAATAAAATCCTTTTTTCTAATATCATGAAGCTTGTGATTTTTGTGTTTTTCTCGACATCCTGCTGCCAGCTGAAGGCAGGGCAAAGGGAGCAGACAGAAAACATGACCATATGAGCTGTAGAGAGAGAAAGTGGAGAGAGAAATAAGTGGGAGAGGGCAAAAGGATTTCCAAAGGGAAGTCAAGAGAGTAAAGGGAGGTAAATGTATTTCTTCATGAACATGAGATGGCAACAAAGTAAATTATGTGAAAAGCAAAAGGGTGAAGAATTAAGGATGTATTTGATAACGATATATTTTAATTTTAAATACTTTAAAATATTAAAAATTAATTATTATTATTAAATTAAATTAAATTCTACGATAAATTATAAGATAGAAACTTATATATAAAGATTTACATGATAATAATGATACGTAAATATTTATATAAAATTAAAACTAAAATTAACATATATTTTCCTTTCTTTTAGTTCGCAGAAGTATTTTTATTTACACAATAATATTTATATTTTTTAATTTATTTATTTTATTATCAAAATTATTATTATTATTATTTTATCTTAAAATTATTTATTTAAAAATCATTTTTTACCGCTATTCAAATGTAAATCGGTAAAAACACCTTAAAAGATCATTATCAAATTCAAATGTGGTGTTGTATTTTTTTTTCACCTAAAAAAAAAAAAAGGGAAAGGAAACAGGGGAGGCACATAAATAAAGGGCACAGAGCCGGGCCTTTTTTCCAACACAACATCATCGGCACACCTCTACCTCCTCCTCCCCCTCGTCGTCCTGAGCACCTGAGACTGAAAGATGCAAGGATGATGGAGGGCATTTGGAGGTCTCCAGACAGCCCGCAGATTCACCCCAGCCCTCCTCTGCTTGCTTGACACTCTTGCCCACTCTGCAATCCTAGCACTCACTCACATCACCACTCACATCACCACTTGCTGCTGTTTGCTAAGGTGGTGGAGTGACCTGCAAGGCCAAGGGAGAGTGGTGTTTGGTGATTTGATTTGTGGGTTTAATGTGAAATTTGTCTCCCCATCTCCTCCTGTGATTCTTGGCTTCTCTTGAGTGCCGTCTTGAGCTTCCTCTGTTTCTGTGAGGAGGTTGAAAATGAATAAGGAAGAGGACGTCAAGTTCCTTAAGATACAGGTATACCATACCCCCTTTTTTCTTTGTGGGTTGTGCCTTGGGTTTTTTTTCTTTTCACATTTGCTTCCTTTGAGCCCAAGGATCTCTGATGCTCTATTCTTCCCTTCTTTCCCTTCAAATTTTGATTGATTTTACACCATGAGATCTGTCTGTTTGTTGCATAATCTCACTTACTTGTGTCCTCTCGTTCAATGATTCCGATTTTGCTGTTGTTTCGATGCCCCAGACATGTGTTCTGAAGGTGTACATACACTGCGACGGATGCAAACAGAAGGTGAAGAAGCTTCTCCAAAAGATTGATGGTAAAGCACATGATTTTACCCTACATTAAGCTCCAAAACCATGTTTTTTTTTTTGGGCGTTTAACAAATTGGTGTGGTCTCTTTTGCGAAGCAGTGGGTGTTTTCATCCAGCATAGAAAAGATAAGAAGCAACATGGATCATCAGATCTGTTTCAGTTGCAAGTTATTTATTTACTCATATTTCTCCCTGTTTGTGTTTGTTTTATACTGTGTCACTGTTAGGTGTATACACAATCGCCATAGATGCAGATCAGGGGAAAGTTACCATTTCAGGCAATGCCGATCCTGCTACCCTCATCAAAAAGCTGGCAAAGAATGGCAAGCGTGCGGAGCTCTTGCTTCCCAAGCCCAACAACAACAACAACAACAACAACAAGAACCAGCAGCAGCAAGTGAACAACCAGTTGCAGAAGCTCCTGCTTGACAGCGGCAAAGGTGGTGGTGGCAAAGCCCAGAAGGGTGGTGGTGGTGGTGGTGGAAATAACCAGAAAGGACAGCCACAGCAACAGCAGCTGCCACCTCATATATTTCAGGATCTAGGCCAGTTCAAGGATCTGAAGATGCCATTCTTGAAAGATCCCAAGACTGTGAAGTTCAACCTCCCGGTAGACGACGACGGCAGCGACTTCGACGACGACGAGTTCGATGACTACTACTACGACGACGACGACGACATGGACGATTTCGATGATTTTGATGAACATTTTGAGGAGGACCTCAAGCGATCGGTCAAGATGAAGCCCATGAACGGGGCGCCCGCTGGAAGCGTCGTGGTGAATGATAATAAGAAGGGAGGAGGCGGCGGCGGCGGCGGGGCGGCGGCGGCGGCGGTGGCGGCGGCGGCGGTGTTGGTGGGAACGGGAAAAAAGGAGGTGGTGGTGGTGGAGACGCGGCTGTGCAAAACAAGGGAATTGCGAGTGATGGCAAGAATAGCAACAATGGCAAAAAGGGCGGCGGTGTTGGAAGTCAAAACAACGGTGGAGGTGGCAAAAATGGTGGCAAGAACAATGGTGGTGGAGGTCAAGACGGCAAGGACGCCGGTGGCAACAGCCACCACGGCGGAAAGAAGGGTGGAAAGAACGGCTTGGGTGGCAACAACCCAAATCCAGCCATGGAGATGGGCGGCGGAATGATGATGCCACAGCACTTGCGCGGCGGTGGTGGCGGCGGCGCGCACCCGATGCAGATGGGTCACATGGGCGCCAGTGCCAACGCCGTCCAAGGCCTTCCAGCCGGCGGTGGACCACTGCCAGCATACTTCCACGGCGGGCCAGGGATGGCACCTCCCCCGGAAGTGTTCGCCACCGCCAACCCTTACCAACAGCAGCAGTACCTCGCCGCCTTGATGCAGCAACAGAGGATGATGATGAACGGCCCCGACCGGACTTTCCAGCCGATGGCCTACGCCCGCCCCCCGGTGCCGATCAACTACATGCCGCCGCCGCCGCCGGAGTACGCTCACTTCTTCAGTGACGAGAACACCAACAGCTGCTCCATCATGTGAGGGTGGAATTCGCGCTGCCGTTGACCTTCGTGGGTGGGTTCGA
The DNA here is from genome assembly GCA_024699675.1 of Amphibolis antarctica. Taxonomy (NCBI): domain Eukaryota; kingdom Viridiplantae; phylum Streptophyta; class Magnoliopsida; order Alismatales; family Cymodoceaceae; genus Amphibolis; species Amphibolis antarctica. The sequence goes on from JAMKPZ010004284.1 coordinate 8,117, forward strand.
ATCGGATGACGACAACGACGACGACGATGATATGCTTGTTACGCTGCTGCCGCTGCTGGTGGTGGTGGTTTTTTTTCCTTTTTTAAAAAAATATTTTCCTTTTAATGCAGAAGCTTTGGATATAGGTGGGAGATATTTATATGCTTTCCATCTACCTTATGATATATAGGAAGAAATTAATATTGAAGGTTGTAAGACGTGGTGGGTTATGGTCCTTCCGGTTCAGATTCTGTCTTTGGTACGCAGAGGACATGATGGTGTTGATGAGTACTTGCCCCTCCTCTGGCCTCAACCTGAGATGTCAGGATGTGTATGTCCAATATGTGTTTATATAAACCTGAGAAGGTGAGGTAATAAAAGAATGGATCCAATGCCCCTTCTCCCTTGCCCTTTCACTCTTGCTTCCCTCTCTCTCTCTCTTGCCTACATGTGCATGAAGAGGTCTTGCTCCCTTCACCTGCGTTAAAATCTTCAAGTGACGATATTCTCAAAGCACACCGGTTTGGATTCTGAAATCAGCGGATACCTCAAACAAATTAAAGAAGAAAATCCTGCAACAAAGCAGGCGCCAGGCGGAGTGGGAGATGAGGCGTTGCTGTCGTCATATCGCCGTGATGGGAGGTGGGAACGAACCCGCTTCAGCCCGCACCCTCCTGTTCTTCCAATGATTGATGGTGGGTGTGAACTGACGTTTTTGGTAAATTTGTATATATTATTGTTATTATATAAATTTATATATATAAATTTTTATTTTATTATTTATTATATAATTTTAGGATATTAATTTTTTAATGATATTTATAAAATTTAATTTTATAAGTACTTAAACTTAAGTTATTTTTTTATTTTCTTTTAAAAAATCTACAGCATCTACTTTTCTATTATAAAAAATACTTTTTTTTTCTCTTATTTTAAAATTATTTATCTAAAAATTACTTTTTCGAAGAGTGAAGTTGTTAAACACACTTTAAGGTCTCATTTGAAGTCAACTCAAGACAATTTTTAAAATCATTTTCAACATCATTATTATTATATCAATTTCAAAATATAAATGTTCATTACTTTAATTACTATATATGTAATTTTAACTCTATTCATAAAATTATTTTAACTTTAATTCTATTCAATCTTTGAAACTAACAAAAGTTAACCCTAAATGAAACCCAAGATTCATACTTGTACTCGATCATGCTATAGTTCAATATGGTCAACAAATATGCCACGGAGAAGTTGAACTTGAAGTGAATATGCAAAATCAATCTTTAAATCAGATGGATGAATTAATATCCAAAAAAGTTTAAACTAAATAAATAAACAAAATTCTCTAACAAGAGGAGAAAAAAAAGAAGAAGGCGCATTTGGTTGCAATCCGTGATACTTACCAAGTGAGAATCAATTTTAATATATTTTTAATTATTAAATTACGTATTTATAAAATTAAGTTTTTATTAATATCACTAAAAGATATTATTATTACGTAACTTTTTGCGAATTAAAACATCTGATTCATCGTATCTCTCTCTCTCACTGATGGTTCGGCACTCGTGAGTGTTGGCATCTCGAACGACCCAAGAGAACAAACACCACCACCACTCCCATCATCCTCGTCGTCGACGGAAGGGACAGAGGCGCTGCTGTGCGTGGGCTCCAGCGAGGGAGGCAAAGCATGTGACACCCCCTTGAACACTCGGCGCATATACATAACAGACACGGCAAGACACTTGATCCACACTGACGGCCGCTGAACCGAGAACCCCACCCTCCGCGACTGTGGGGACACGGAGTACTTTGCTGCTGCGGCAGCGCCGGAAGCCACCGCGGGCGGAGCGAGATGGGTTCGGCGCCCACCGGAGAAAACCCATGGCCGGAGAACACGATGGAGCGGGTACAGTATGTGCTATTCCGGTTGTGGGCCCAGGCTTCCCCATACATATGCAGAGATGGGCCCCACGTCCAAAAACATTTAATGAAAGGGTAAAGTCGGTTGTTTATATAATCCATAATTAATATATATTTCACTAACAAATATCATAATTAACTTAATTAAGTGCAATTGTTTGGAAGGATGTTGTTTGTGTAGTGCATTCATGAGAAAACTTCAACTTTCACGGTGGATTGTGGGTTTACTTAACTTTCAAAATTTAAAGAACAGTGGCAGTGACAAAGAATAATGATACACATATACCTATACAAATCCTTTTTGTAAGCATGTCTTATATTAGGTAACTTAATTTTTTAACCAAGTAACCTGATTTTTATCTAGATAGCCCAATTTTTTAGCTAGGTAACTCTCAATTCTCCTTTCACTCGAGTAACTTGATTTTTAAGTTAAATAATTCTATATTTTCATAGGTTAACTAATGAGATCATTAAATTACCCAATTTTTATATTAAGATACCTAACTTAATTTTATGTCAAGATACCTGATGATCTCATCGGTTAACCCATGAAAATATCAAGTTAATTGATGCTTAAGTGCTTACAGAAGTCTCTCTATATATATATCACTTATGTGGGCACCCATCTGATTAAGATCAGACGGTCAAGGGTGTGTAGGCATGGGGGCGAGGGCGTGCATGCGGGCGAGGGCGTGCATGCAGGCGAGCGAGGGTGGACGAGCGAGGGCGTGCGACGGTGGCAACGAGGGCAGATGGTGATGGCGAGGGCGTGCGTGCGGGCATGCAAGGGTGAGTGCGACAGAGGGCGTGAGGGCAAGCACGACAGTGTGAATTGGCCGCTCGCCGCTTCTCGTGAATCACCTTGTTTGCCGCTGCTCACTCGCCTGCATGGAAATCAACTGCTCACCACCGCCACTTGCCCGCTCACCCGCCCACCCTTTCCCACACCTTTCCCACGTCATTCGATCGAGATCAGACAACACTTCTATAGACACCTACAGAGTACATGACCTCATATATATATATATATATATATATATATATACTTCACCATTAATTTTAGGTTTTCAAAATTCATATTATAATTCAAGTTAATAGAATTAATGTTTTCTTCATGTACCAAATAAATATTTGCATCCATAAATTATCTATGTAAAGAAGTCATATACTTTATACTGTCATTATAGATATAGTGACTGACATATATACTCTATAGTGACATTTAATATTGAACATCACTGTAGAGTAGAATATCATTCGAATGTGATGTTTAATATTAAACGTCACAAGACGTATGTTATTGTGATAGATCATCTACGATTCAATGACGTATGTTAAAATCTATTGCATTTGCCTACATAAAGTAATGAATTGTATATAATATTGTGTCAATTTGAACATTTGTCACAATATATCACAATTAGTGACACATATTAACTTTCATCACAAAATGATAGATATAGTGACGATTTAACATAAGTATTGTGATCGATGTTAACATGAATCACTACAAGTAATGTCCTACCAATGCCTCGATATTTAAATGTCCACTACTTTCTGTTATCAAAACGAGTCCTAAGATTTCTTAAAGGGGGTATTAATAAAAGTTTCAGAATATCTTCACAATCAATAACATTAAATGTTTATGCCTTTAGTGATGCTAATTGAGAGTCTTGTCATGTTACTAGAAGATCTATTATAGGTTACAATATTCACTTAGGAGCAAATTTCATTGAATGGAAAGCAAAGCAACAACTAACGGTATCTCAAAGGTCAATTCATGAAGTAGTGTATTGAGCAATGGCTTCAATAGCTGCAGAACTTACTTGGATAGCGTACATGTTAGAAATATTTGTTATTTACTTGTATTAAAATTTTATCTTAAAATCAATTGACAAAATCTAAGAATTGTAGTAAATTTGAAAAAATTTAAATTTTTTTATCACTATAAATATAATTTTTTTCCATCATTTTCTACTTATTGAGTTAGGAAATTAAAATTCTTGTCGTTAATGAAAATTTTATCACAACGTACTTTCTTAACATCATATTTAAATTTCATCATTACTAAACTCGTGACTACAAGAAAAATGTGAAATTATATTTAAAATATTAAAATATTAAAAAATTATAAATTTTTTTAAATTAATTTTTCAAAATTTTCAAAACATTTACAAATAATCTTAAATTTTTTCCTATTTTCTAATATTTCTTTTTTTTTCTTTTTTTATTTATTAAAATTCTAAAGTACACAGATAAACCCTTTGTTCATTTTTCATTAACTAGCTAGCTAGTCTTGTAATTAACCAGACACTTCTGCAACTTTATATGTTGGGCCCATATATCGGATGTGTGGGGCAAGCAAAGTTCTGCAATATTCCTGTCTGTGTTTTCATCTTTCCAGTTCCAGTTTCTATAAAATGGGTCGTATAGTCTACAAAAATTCCAATCAGCAGAGATCCCTGGCCTGGAGAAGTAGCTAGGCCGGATGTATCGACTGCAGGGTGGTGGATCGTCGATGGATATTTTTGTTCCTTGTGCTTATACAAGTTATTGGTACATGTGAAATTTCAATTCAAGATCAATTAATCACAAGCAAGCAGAAGAATTCATGGGTCTTTAATTGCATAAATCCGAATTCGATCTCCACATTTTCTGGTAAGAGATTATTCCATCTAACTGCAAACAGTGTGAATAGCAGTGAAAACGGGTCTTGCAGCACTAGATTTTTGACATATGTGTGTTGGACTTGAAAGGACAACTCAATCCAAACATACCTATCCCATGCATCCATCTATCAACTTTTACCACCCCCACCTCCCCCTCCTGTTGTGTTTGGTTGTTCGCCTGCCACTTGCAACCTGAGATCTGCGTGCGTACAGCAGTAGTCACCACTTACAAGCACAGGAGGACCGTCTTTATTGTGTGAAAATAAATGTAAGAAATAAATTACATTTAATATATAAATTTTTTATCATCTATTATTAATTGATTTTGAAATAAAAATTTGTAAATTAGTTCATGTATATTTATTTATGAATATTTGTAAATATAAAAAACTTAAAAAATAAACTACAAGTAAAAAAAAGTGTTAGAATAGTATTACGTATATTAATAAATATAAAAAATAAACTAAACGTAATATATAAAGAATTTTTTCATTCATTAACGTATTACTCCTTCAATTCAATGAATTCATAATGCATGATGACCACCTGCATCACTTTGCCAGTTCTGATCAACCAGCTAGGGCAAGGTTAAGGTTAAAGAGATCAGGCCCTGCCAACGCCACCACATTAAATTATGGTTAATTAGGGTTTCAATTCAAAGGAACAGCACCCACATGCATGCTGTTCATGAGACAGCAGAAGTCGATCCATATCGTACTCGCTAGGAATATTAATTGTTGGATGATATCAGTATCCGTGTGACCATGCTGATGCCTGCTGGGTGCCATTCTTATCAGGGCCTTGTCTTGTCCGATGGATCTTAGCAATCTTGTCTTTTGTTGTATTACACTGCACATTCATGCTCCATCTAATGTTCATGCATGTCTATATCTATATGTATATATTCCTTAATTGTTTTAGGTTCAGTCCACAACAAGCCGCCTGCCCAATTCACTCTTTCCTCCTTCACTATTAATCTAGCTTGCTCATGTTCTTCTGCAATTACTTCACTCTTAATTATCAGCTTGGTTTTACATGATTTAAGCAAGTTAATTATATATATTGGCCACTCTAGTTAATATTATAATTAATATAATTATCTTCTTTTTATTTGAGATATACTAATTCTGAAATACATACATGTCGATCTGACTGTTTTTCATGTGGAAAGGCCAGTCACGTTCCAGTTGCAAAGCTTAAAGCTTGTGATGTCTTAAATTGTAACTTATTTTTAGGTTTAAGAAGATTTTTAAGTAATTATTAATTCCTACGTACCTTGAATGTTCTTATAATTATTCCTTTCCTTTCCGTAACGATACTTTTTTTTTTATGCTTACAATTCTTATAAGTACTCAGCCTGCTCTCAACAAAAGAACTATTAATTGTTGTCGGTTCTTTATTGATCGAAGTGGCATTTATTGTAGGTAAGGTATGTACTCTAAGCTACTACCACCAACTTAATAGTCTTAATTAGGTGGTATATTTAAGTAAGATTTTGGTGTCTTTGATTTTATTTGGTAAAGTTTACCTGTTACGTAAGATACAAGATTACATTTTTAGGTTAACATAATTTTTGAGATAAAAAAATTTCTTTCTATTTATTTTTTTATAATTATAATGAAAAATTCTACTTCTATTACGTCATACATTTGATAAAATCATAAAATACAGTAAAAACTCTAGATCCTGTAAATTTCATCTTGAAATGAAATTGGATGATTTACTCTTTAATATATATATATATATATTAATATTAATATTACACTCGATGTTACCAACAGTTGACGGGTGTCTGCAATTATCACTGTGGGCCAGAAGATGCAACTAATTAAAACTTCAATTTGATGTGGGACATTGGTGATATGTGTATATATATATATATATATATATATATTTGAATGCAGGCACTGCTACACATGCACATCCCATCACCACCGACACCATTCCCACTCCATATATATTTGCCATACATATCATGAAGTCAATCTAAACTGATCTAATCCCAGGCATCTCTATATAAGCATTGCTAATTAACAAAAGGGAGCATGCTATATATGTATGTGTTTTGTACATGTTTTGAGGTAAAGTAGATGCTACCTTGGTTTTACAGCATATGTAGACTTTATAAAGAAGAACAAAATCTGTTTGCTAAAGAGTTAGTAAAATACTGTCAGCTAGTTTTTAAAATAGCCCTTGGTTTGAGGACTGTTGGGTTGTCATGCCATGCCTTGGCAGAAACAGGCAGATGACATTTACAAATGCCTAACTAGTTCATTAGTACGTTCCACCTTATTTTTACAATAAGTAAGCAAACCAATTATGTGAGTGTTTTTGCAAGTCTTTGGGGGGGTGCACCATCACTGTCGCAAGCAGAAGCACCTTTATTGACTGCACGAAAGCATAAATAATGGAGGAGAGATAGGGCAATATATGGCAATGGAGAGGGAGAGAGAGAGAGAGAGAGAGAGAAGTGCCTTGGGGTGAAGTCGATCCTCTCAACGCCTGCCTAACCTTATGCACAAGCCATGCAGTAACGTACGTGGGCCAAGTCTCCTCTTCTGGCCTTGGTAGGTTTTTTATTAATTTCCTTATTCTTTCTTTTGAAATGTGGTTCTGAAATATGGATGCTGTATTGTGCGTGTATAAGAACGCGGAGAGTGGGTGCCAGCTGTCGGTCGTCGGTGTTGGAGAAGATGACGATTCCTGGTGGTGAAGATTACGGGTGTTCATTTTGTATTTTTGTGTGCATTCTTTTCTACGAGACATCGTTTGACCAACTTCACTTTTACACTTCAGGTGTAAAAATAAATGATTTTTAGTTAAATAATTTTAAAATGAAAGAAAATAGAAGAATAATTTTAATAATAGAAAATGTTGATTAAAAAATGTGTATCTTATCATGAAATTAAAAGTACTTTTAAAAATTAAGAATAGGAAAAGTGATCAATGCCTTAAACTCTATGCCACTTTTAATTATAATGGAGCCAAGACCCATCACCTCCCTTTGTTCCCAATGGTTCTCTTTTTGTTTTCTCATTTCTGTAACTGCTGGACATTAATTCTGACAGTCTTTAATACTGGAAGAGTGATAATGTACAATTTCATTTTTCTGTATTTCCATTATTCATAGAAATGTTCCTTGATCTTGTTAAATTTACAAACTTCATAAATTTTTTCATTGGAATATATACCTTTTGTTAAAGGATTAGTATATAATCATATCATCCATGAAAATATAACTTAATTTTATTTCCCTCTTTCTTACAGTATCACGAATACAATGTATATTAATATACTGTTCTCTTGAATTATTAGTATTATTATGAATCAAACTATTTGTCACTTGATTATCACAATACATTTCTATTAGACTACTTATCAAACTGAGATTTAAATATATCTATTAATACTTAATTTTCTTGAACCACAGGTATTTTTTGTGACCGGTGATTTGTCACAAAAAGAAGTTAATTAGTTTCATCACCATGTACTATAGTGATGGATTTCCACTATAAGGTGCATATATTAATCCATCGCTATATGCCTAATTACTTTTAAAATTCATTTTCCTTGCACATGCTTGGTATTCACTTCCGCCCGTTCCCTCCTCCTTTGGCTGCCCTAATCACTCGTCGTCTATGTGTCATGCATGTTACAAGATCGATCTAACCAATGGCATATCATATCTCTTAAATAATTATTATTATTATATTTATAAAATAGAATAATCAATATATTTATTTTTATTATTATTATTATTGTAAATGATACCAAAAAAAAAAGATACATTTATTAATATAATAAATATGATGATAGATTTGTCTTATAACAATGATTTTTAGACCTACGGTGATAGATTTGTCTATTACCGTAACATATAAAAATTTGTAAGAAGTTAATTAAAACTCTTATTATCAAACACACCTTAATTATATATGAATGCATGCCCCTCTTAAAACCAAAATCTTCCAAGTGGCTTGTTTTGGATGACAAAATTATGAATAAGGCTAATCTCCTTAAAAGAAGTTGGAAGCATGGGTAACGAAGTTTGTTCTTTGCGCAACTTGAGTTAGGAATGTTTGAGATTTTCATTTTTAGATCTCAACTAATTAGCTTTTGAATTTTGGTACTTTATGTTAAAGGATACTCAACTCCTAAACTAAAGACTTATTCATTCTTCAGCTACTAATCTTAATAATAAACTTTTAAAATTTAATATTCTTAATTAAGAAAGTAACGAGATTTTGTGTGACAAAACCAACAAGTTAAGTAAAATCGAAGTTTGTGTTTCTTTAAATCGATATAATTTTCCACGTATCAAAATTCTTTTTTATTTTTCTTTTTAATCACTGCAGTAAAAAAAATTTACTTTTATTATATTATTTATCAAAATATATATTTTATATAAATTTTTTTTTACAAATCCTATTTTCAAACGAATCTTGACATTCTCTTCTCTCTCTTTCTTTTTTTTTCTTCCTTGAAGTCTGTGATGTGACAGGAATAACCCCACTTTTTAATAATGATTCTTGAAATAACATCACTTTTTCCTGGATACATTTATTAACGAGATATTTTATTATTAAATAAAGTTAAATTTTATATAAATTGTAAAATAAAAACTTATGTATACGAGAGTTTAATTTGTTTAGTGATAGTAATAAATAAAAGTTTATGTAAAAATAAAAATAAAATTAAAAAAATATTACCAAAACGAAACCTTGTGTATTTTGTAAAATCTTCATGAATGCAACTTTGTGGTTAAATGTTTCTCTCTTACAGGGGTCATCAACACACCACCAATTAGCTGCGTAACATACATTTGGAAAACCAAATGCTCATCCTCCTCCTTCAGTCCTTCCCGCCCTTCAGCCAATAATTTATCAACAAGTTAATGAAGCTTGACGTTCCTCCTCCTGTCTTGATCTTTTCATTGCTTTGTCGTTCTTGTGATATGCTTCATACACAGGTGAATCTTTTAATCCGATGGTGTGCAATAGGCAAGACAAAAACCGAAAACCAAGAACGTACCAGTCCACCGCTCTGCAACCGAAGATTTGTTTAATGGGTTCGAGGTGATTGACGAGTTCCGATGATGGTTTTGGTGAGAAGAAGACGACTTTTTATAAACGAGTTTGCAGAGAGACACGGCCATTGCCTCCTTTTTATGGCCATCTTAGCTGTGCCATTCGTACATCAGTAAAGGGTATATTTGTTTAATAGATGAAATTAAAATTTTAGATGTATTTGAAAATAATTTTTTTTAATTTTAAGAGTTAAATAAAATTAAAATTATACTAAAAATTTATATATTAAAATTTTATATCAAAATGCATGAGATAAGGTTTATATTTAAAAAAAAATTATATAATTTATAATATAAATATTTTAATATCAAATATTAAACTTATTTAATAAATTGTTACGGTAAAAAATAAAAATAAGTAACAAACTTTGTTCCTTTATTATTTCTGAATGCACGGCCATCAAAAGACGGGCGTGTCTACTTGTCTGCCGGTCAATATCTACCAAGCAACTGATCGAACCTTAAAATCTGAACCATCGGTTGAAAACATACTTTAACTTTTATTTGAAAATAAAATTTATATATAAAGTATATATTTTAATTAATAATAATATAATAATAATAATAATTTATTATAACTATAAAAGAAGAAATAGAAAACAAAATTATCACTTCAAAGATAATGACGATTCTTTTTAAAAATGAACTTATGACTTACTTAATATTTTAGTTTTGTCAAATAAAATAATAATAACATTAAAAATAATTTTAAAAATTAACTTCTTAATTTCAATTTCATATAAATTCTTACGTATTATTATCATCGTACGAATTTTAACGTATAAATTCTTACGACAACAACAGTGTTTTTAATTTGCAACAATTCCAACGAAATGAGTTTTAATTTCTTTAAACTTATTATTTTTAAGATATTTTTATATCATAAATTTTAATAAAAAAATTTAACCATTAGAATATTATTTTAATGGTTAATTAAGTTTTAATTTCGTACGGTACATTGCAGTAAATGTGTTTATAATTCATTCTGCATGTTTTTTTTTTGAAGATTGTTCATTCTGCACGCTGTTGCTTCGCGAAATTCTTATTTTTGGAGTATAACCATCGATGTCCGTTCCATACATCCGTATAAATATTTTTAACTGTACATTACAGTTATATATAATAATATTTATCAAATACTTTAAATATTTTATATCAAAAATTATGTAATTTTTTTTAAATATAAACCCTGCGTATCTAATTACATGCACTACAGACTATACTTCGTTTTTTTTTTTACTTCTAACTTTTAAAAGTAGAAAAAGTAATTTTAAAAAAAATAATTTTACGGTAAAAGGAAAGAAAAAAATAATTTTGATAATAAAAAAAATAAATTAAAGAATTTATATTAAATTAAAAATATTTCAAGAAGCTAAAAAAATTTTAAAAAAAACGGACTTTATACCTTTCTAGGCTTTTTTGCTAAGATCCAAGTGTAGTATTTTTTTAATCCTTTTATCTAACTTGACACTTTTTATCTTATTCAGGAAATTTGACCCTAAATGATCCTTATTCGTATAAAATTAAATTCCATTTTTTTATATCGATGTGAAACTATAGGATTTAAGGTTTACTATTTAAATTCTTTACCTTTACAAACATTTTTCTTCTTGATTTTTAATATTTTTATACTTCCAAGTATCCATCCATGAAAATTGGTTACGATATCTTGAAAAATTTTAATCAAAAATTAATTGATAATAAGCAAAAATCTCACATTGATATTGTAGAATGAATCTCATGTCATCGGTAAATACTCACTTAAGGTGCATTTATTTTCAGTTTCATCTGATAATTATAAAGAGTTTGAGTTAAAAGTAATGAAATAAATGATATTAAAATTGAATATATATATATATATATATAGTAAATTATATGATAAATATTTATATATAAAAATTTATATAATAATAATAATGTGTATAAATTTTCGTAAAGTTGAAATAAATGAAGACTTGTTTGTTAGATTTCCCTTCCCATGATGGATGGCCTAATTATGATATTTTATTATCTTATAAAGACCATGGTGTAATTTGTCTACAAAACCATATTAGGACTTGTGGAAGAGAAAAAGTGAGAATAACACATTTTCACGAAAAGAGTAATGACCGCAAATTCGTCATCTCACTTCTTGTTATACCACATCGATCATAGGACCGATTAAATGAGCATTTGTGGTCAGATCAACCTAACATTTTAAAGGCAAAGTCATGACTTGATATTCTTCAAATTAGACAATTAGATCGGTAATCAAAATAGTGAAGAGGCAAATTCGAAAAGGGTTTCAAAGGTAGTTCGTCTCACCATAGTTCTGTAACACACATTCTTGGTAGAAGGTCAGCGTGAAGAGTGAAACAAAGTTCGTTTTGACTAAAATATTTTCCATGATTTAGGAATTCGTGGAACTTCATTTCTACCAAATTTCGTGATTTTAAAAGCTATGTAGTGAATTTAGTGATAGCAGGAAATTCTAAAACATACATAGCCATTTGAGTAAATCTGTGTGCCTCTTGTTTTTGTTGTTATTTTATATCATTGATTATTGATAATAATAAATGTGTGATTCTTCAAGTTAATGATTAGGAAAAACCTTATGTACCCACTATTTAGTTACAGTAAAAGATTTGAAGGTGAATCGATAGATAGATTATGTGATTTTTCTTTTTTACTTTAAAAAAATTTAGTATTATTTTACTTATAATTTATTTAATTTCACCATCTAAAAATTACTTTCCAGACCCCAAATTAAGTTATCTTACCCCAACATTGTTGTGGTGGACAAATGCATGTGAATGAAGTTACGTATACCTGTGGTTGCTTGCAGTGCTTGTCATTTGAACCGTTGTGAATTAATTATTGTCCAACACTTGTCCACCATTTATGATAGCTTTCGTCAATCAGAATATTTGTATAATGCGTCACCATACAGTTGTATATGGTGACGATTGTACGATAAAAAAATCCGTCACTGTTACATATTTACAATGACGATGGTGTTGTGACAAACACCTAGAAGATATTACGACAGATGCATTTATCACAATATCGTTAAATAGTGATAGATGTGAATTTGGTACTGTATCAGTAATTACTATAATTTAACTTAC
>JAMKPZ010004285.1:0-19553 GCA_024699675.1 Amphibolis antarctica
ATTTCCAATTCTTCTATAGTCTGCAACAAAGCATTTTCATCAAAAGTGACATCACGACTGTATATCACTTTACCTGATGCAATGTCATAAATTCTGTATCCTTTTACTCCAGTACCATATCCAACAAATAAGCCTTTCTTGGCTCGAGGCTCCAGCTTCCCATTGTTCACATGGTAGTAAGCTGGACATCCAAAAATCTTGAGCTTGGAGTAATTTGCAGACCTGTTCATCCACAATTCAAATGGTATCTTACCATCTAAAGCACTAGAGGGAGACTTGTTAACCAGAAAGGAAGCTGTGTTAACAGCCTCTACCCAAAAGTTCTTACTCAAATCTGCATTGGATAGCATGCACCTGGCCCTTTCAAGGAGTGTCATGTTCAATCTCTCTGCCACTCCATTTTGTTGAGGGGTATGTCTGATAGTATAATGTCTGGTAATTCCTATATCTTTACATAAGCTATTAAACTCTTGAGAGCAAAACTCAAGACCATTATCTGTCCTCAAGTATTTGACCTTTCTATCAGTTTGGTTTTCTACTTGAGCTTTCCAATGCTTAAAACTTTCAAAAGCATCACTCTTATGTTTCAAGAAGAAAACCCAATTCAAGCGAGAGTAGTCATCAATAATAGAAAGGAAATGCCTTGATTCTCCATGAGAGGACTGTCGTGCAGGTCCCCAACAATCAGCATGTATATAGTCTAATACTCCCTTTGAACTATGCTGACCTTTGCCAAAAGACACTCTTTTCTGCTTGCCATATACACAATGTTTGCACATATCAATGCAAACTACCTTGTGTCCTTCAAACCTTGCCAGACTACTCAGTCTCTGCATCCCTTTCTGTCCTAAATAACCCATTCTTGAGTGCCATATAACAGACTGATGCTCCTGATCTGATGTAGCTGCTGCAGCTAAACCAGAAATAGGTGTGCCCTGTAAAATGTATAAGGGGCCAGATTTGACACCCTTCATTACAACTAATGAACCTTTCACAACACTAATCTTTCCCCCTCCACCTGAATATCTGTAACCCTTAGAATCAAGGGTCATAAGAGAAATCAGGTTCTTACTTAGTTTTGGAACGTGTCAAACATCTTCCAAAACTCTAATCATGCCATCTTGCATCCTAAACTTGATAGTGCCAAAACCTGCTCTGGAGCATACATTGTCATTGGCCAAGGTCACTTGGCCATCCTCCACCTGCTCATATGTATCAAAGTACTCCCTGCACTAAGTCATATGGTGGGATGCTCCTGAGTCCATGATCCACTGATCACCTGAATAAGTACTACAACAAACTGTAAGAGAAAAATCAGCATCAGATGCAGAATCTGTTTCTGCCACTGCAGCCTTTCTTTTGTTCTTCAACTTGGGACAATTTGTTTTCCAGTGTCCCTTCTCCTTACAATAATTGCAAGTATCCTTTGAGTACTTGCTTTTGAATTTGCTCCTATTTCTGTTCTTATTACCCCCTTTCCACTGGCTTCTACTTCTGTTTTCTTGCTGATGAGCTATGAGGCCAGAACCACTTGCCTCATTACTGCCATGCTGCATTATGTGTCTCAGCTCCCTCGAATGAAGGCTGGATCTCACTTCTTCCAGTGTAATGGAATCTCTTCCAACTACACAAGACTAAACAAAATTCTCATAACTGAGAGGAAGTGAGCAAAGCAAGATGAGAGCTGCATCTTCATCTTCAATGGTAACACCTGTGTTCTTGAGTTTCATCATAATGGAATTCAACTGATCTAATGCTACTTAAGTGGTGTACCTTCCTTCATTTTTAGTGAGAACAATCTTTTCTTTAACAACAACTTGTTTGTTAAAAACTTAGTCATGTATAATGACTCTAATTTCTGCCAAAGATCAGAGGAAGTTGTTTCATCTACAACTTCTATAATTACCTCATCTAACAAGCACAATAAAATGGTGGAGTTAGCTTTCTCCTCCTGTATTCCAAATTCAGTAGAATCTCTATCTAATGTGGCGGCCTTATTTAAAGGTGCCCAAATGCCCTGTTGTTTCAAAAGTGCTCTCATTTTTATTTGCCACAGACTGAAACTGTTTCTGCCATCAAACTTGTCTATTTTCATGCCAGGAGTTGCCATCTCAAAAATGTGATTTTAAATAACAATAATCACATAAAATTTCCAAACACACCTTCACAAATTTCTAATTTCAGAAATTGCCCAAAAATGAAAAAATGTGTTCAATTTGCTTCAACTTTTAACAAACCCCCAAAAACTGATTTCAGACTTGTTAAACTCGGATTATGCAAATATCAAACTCATCCAAAAAATTCAAAATTTGGCACAAGATCTAATTCTCAATACGAATTCAAAAATCTCAAACACTTTGCACCAAAATTCGACAAGCAAAAGGAACTACGAAAATTTCAACAATGATGCCAAAAATCAAAACCTCAAATTTGCCTTCACAAAAAATTCCCCAAAAACTTCAGAAGCTTTGGAGCAATATGTGGAAGGTTCAGGAGGCTTACAAACTCATTTCACCAAGTGAAATGGAAGATACGACGATTTTGGCTTTTTAGGGTTCCGGCGGCGGTAGCAGAGATGGCAGCGGCGGAGCGGCGACGACAGCGGTGGAGCGGCGACGACAGCGGCGGCGACGGCAGGGCTGAAACTTCCAGCCCAAAATACGGATTCAAATCCAGTTTTCGATCTCTAAAAATCACTCTAATACCACTTGTTGTGCTTCTACGAACAAAAGCCCTATGATTTCAGAAGAAATCGGGGCCCAAATCGAGGTCGAAAATCACGGATTTGGGGAGGACGTCGCCGAATTTCTAAAGCTCCTCGCCGACGCATTTAGCCTCTGTTTGCTTTGATTTTTGCGGGGAAGAAGGAGGTGATCTTGAGCATTCAAACACGAAAGGATTTACATGGTTCCCCTTCACTTTGGGTACTCCACAGATGGTTCTCTTGGTGGTTTTCACTATGGGGTGGATGGGTTACAAAGGGAGAAGAAGCAAAGGAAGAAAGCTTCTTCTTCTAATCTCTATTTGGGCGAATTTGGGCTTTTATACTTAAGCCCCAAATTCCAACAATGCCCTTAAGTACATCAAGTTACAAATCATAATCAAAAATACAAACAAGATGAAAGTCACATTCTTTTCATGTATATATATATAGTTTACATCAATCGCACCCATTAAATATGCTAAACCTTCTGGCCTTCCGCCAAGGCCGAAAGGTTTAAGCTAAACATTCAGCAGAGACCGTAACATTTAGTCATACCTTACATTCAGAAGGTTTGAGCTAAACCTATCAGTCATGCCCAAAAGGTTTAACAGTGCATTGACTAAACTATCAGATAAAGAATAAAATAATGAAACACTATTTTTATATAAATATACAAGGTGAACTATTCGTATGAATCAGTAGGTTTGTGCTAAACTCACCTCACAATCTGAAATGTTTAGATGCTACCCAAAAATAATAAATAAATAATATAATATAATGTTATTTACAATATTAAATAAAACTAAAGAAATCGAGCTAAACCCATCGCACAAGCTGTCAGGTTTAAGATAAACCTTCCATGCAGGTCAGAATGTTTAAGTCAAACCTTTCACATGAAGTGATAGATTTGAGTCAAACTCACTACACTGTCTGTAGCATTTAATAATTGTTACCAATCAATAAGTTAATATATGTTAGAGTGAACCTAATAACAAAAAGCATGCTCAAAACCAAACAGATGATAGCAAAAATCACAACTGTATAGAAACAAAGAATCAAAAGTTAAATATGCACAAAAATACATTATAAACAAAGTTACACCAAAGTTGAGATACATGTAGATGAATAAAGATAAAGTTTTTGGTCTCCTTTGAATGATTTACACCATTTATACCTTAAGGCTCTGTTCACGTCTCCAAGCACTAGAATCCGCCAATTTGGGTTGCTGCATGCCACCGTTCAGTCGTCCTTTGGGCTATCACCCCGCTGACACGCCTGAAGATGGATGGATCAACCGCCAGAGCACTTCGGGCACAAAACACCACACACCTCCCTCGTATTTTCTTCTTCAAACAGTGGCTTAGAACAAGGGATCAATCTGAATCACCTCAACCGCAAGTGGTAGGTAGGGGAACAGTAGCTCCCGATCTGATCTGTCCATCAAAACTACCCTGTTCCCAATCTGCACAATGGATGGTAGCCGAGCTAAACCTCGCAAATGCTAGATGAAGGTGGAAGCAATGTGGAAGGGGATGACGGCTGCTAGGGTTCAAACACCAAGAAAAAGACACCTTGAATAATTCCCTATGTATCTTTTTATAAGCTAATCATGGACACAAAAGTCTATAAAAGAATCTTCCAATGAAAAGATACGATTCTGCAATCCTACATGCCTAAAAACACACATCAAAACAACAAAACATAATCTTTCCTAAAGCATTCTAGTGAGGCCGTAAGGTTTAGCTAAACCTTTCATGCATTTCGGAAGGTTTAGGTTGAACCTTACGGTGGTGTTGTCTAATACTATCTTAGAAATTAATCTTCAAAATAAGAAGTTAATTTGTGCATTTCTACTATAATTTAACTTGTAACTCATGCAACTCAGTAAAATTGTGGTTGACATGTATTTCATTTTAATAATGCATAATATTTGACAGTTAAAGCTTAATATGCACAAATTAGTAATATAAAAATGCACAAATTACAACTCTACAAAGATCTTTAAGGTTTAGAATTTAAGATTTAAGGTTTATGCTTTAAACCTTTTGGGTTAGTGCAAAACCATCAACATAGATATGTCAATGGGTTGTATCGGTTGCTTGAATTTTTTTAGACATGGCACGAATGTTGTGATAGCCTGTACCTAGCCTTTGTGTTGGTGGCCTAAGCATAACTCATTCTAGTTGGTGTTAGGCTGTGCTAATCTGGCCTGACATGATCCAAGTTTTTAATTATTATTTTTATTTTATTAAAATTAATATAACATTAATATAATTTATAAACACTAAAAGATGATATTTGAATTTGCAACGATGCATTACCTATTGTTAAATTCAAGCTAACAAGCAATATACAATGTATACAATTTAACAAAAATATATTAAAAAAAACACAAAATTTTAAAAAATTACAAAATTGTTTTCATGTCATGCTATAAAAGCCCACAAACCATGCCAACGCATGTGCCAAAAGTGGGTCATTCTTTGCTAACACAAAAATACTTGAACACAGCCTAAGCACAATTCATCAAATTGTACCATTCATCGACTTAATTGACCATACTAGGTCATTGACCACGTTGAATTATACCGATCCAATTGACACCTCTACGTCAATGATATGCAAACAAATTGGGATCTTAGCTGCAATGTTAGTGGCATTTGTACTCAAAAGAACAAATTGCTTGAAGCTATAGTTATAGAAGCTAAAAGTAGGATGGAGAAAATGAAGTTATGGGGTGTTTGTGTCACTAGAATTGGGTAAAATTTAATTAGAGAGAATTTAATTTTACCCAATTCTAGCATTTGTGCCAAAGAGAGGCTTAAGAATTCAATTCTCAATCCCAATGAGTATAAAAGGAGGGTTGAAAATTAAATTCTCACCTATCTTTGTGAATTGAAGGGAAATCAACTATACTTATTGCCCACAAAGCCTTAATAGTTACCACACAACTACATATCATCATCTTCACTCGGTAAATTTTTTATAATCACGTGCCATTAAATCTTAATAAATCATATTTTTAATTTTGCTCAATTCTGATAGATGCATAAATGTCCTCACATTGAATTCATTTTTACTCAATTCAATTCTCATTAATAAATGAATTTTCATCAATTCATTTTTATTTAATTCTATATACACAAACACCCCCTAGGTAGCAACACAATTCGTAGATAGGGATGATAATGAGTCCTAAGTCATTGTTGTTATATAGTATATTAAAATTTTATCTTAAAATCAATTGACAATGTAAAGAAAAATCATATTCATCGTACATTAAACTTAATACACTTAGTTGATTCTCGAGTGATCTTTGAAGAGAAAGTTAATGATGTCAAGATTTTTGTAGTGCTCGTATTATGCATAATTAAACTGGAACTTTTGAAATGATCTCGATAGTAGATTTCACGGTTGAGATTGTTTTCTTATTAATGCAAATTTTATATCATTATTTTTTAAAAAAATGAAGTACTTCATCAAAAAAACACAATATAAACAGAAAATGACATAGGTGATGGATTTTTCGCTTAGGCTGTGTTTGGCATCGCAGTTTTGGCAAGTACGGCTGGTGCGCACTTTGCCCAATGCATAGCATATGGTCCGAGGTGAAATCGACGACTAAAAAAAAGCATTGAACAATGGTATTGTTTGTCTGGGCGTTTTAGTAACATAGGTTAAGTTTCACAATTTTTGAAAAAGTACATAATTTATAATAATAGTAAAAAATGTAATTGTATAGTAAAAAATATAAAAGTTGATTGATAAATAATACCGTAGAACGTTACGATACATAGTAAAAAATATAATTATATAATAATAAACGTCTTAGACAAACGATGCCATTTCAAACAACTAGGATGAGGTAGAAGGGGGACGATAGTTTTGACAATGGAGGTGAAAGTTTTACGGAATGTTGAAGAGAAGGGTAATTTTGTCATTTCACTATAAAATGTTATAGTAAAAGAAATTGAAATCGTTATTATAGAAATGATATATTTGACAAAAATACTATGTAACAACCATTTCTTACGGTAAATATCTTTATAAACCTTATTTTGAAATGAAATTTTAAACATAAACACAGATTCTAATACAAACATATATCTATAGATTATCTTTTAGTATTTGAAAAAAGTTTACTTTATAATCGAAACTTCTTAATTATCAGTTGTATGTGTTAAACTATATTGTATTTAATTTTTTTTACAAATTTTAGTTATTTTTTTGAAAAACAACTATAAATTGTAAAATATTGAAAATTTTGTAGCAGTATCTTAGAATTTCAACTCAAAATTTGAGCCCATTGAAAAATATAAATGACATGATTTCCATAAAAATAATTTATGGACACGTTTGTTAAATTATTGTAAATGTTATTTTGTGTTGGATAACTTGCTGGCAGTCATTGCTTCTGGAATTTGGAAATAGCATCATTAATTTATATTTTCCTTATTTATTTATTATGATTATCTGTTAAATTATAATCTAATTGTACATTGATAAATGTAGATGATAAACTTAGACTTAAAATATAAAAAATTCTTTTACTCATAATTAATTAATTTTAAGATAAAATTTTAACATAGTATCAAAGCTAATTTACGCAAATCCACCTGTAAACATTGTATACATAGAAAATTAAAAGTAAGCTACAAATGAAAAAAATCTTAAAATAGTTTCACATTGATTAATATAAGAAATAAAATTAGACTTAAAATATAAAAAACCCTTTCACTCATAGTTAATTGATTTTGAAATAAAATTTTAACATTATCATGTATAGAATTTCTTGCAAATATTACACACAAACAATCCCCTAATTGCCTGGATGCTAAGGCCACAAGTATCAGCACCATGGTGCCTTGGATAATCCTTGAAAGGTGCAATTAATCTTAGTATATGGTCATAAAAGACTACGAAATATTCTCTAGGTATTATAGAAAAATTAAATCAATTAAATATCATGATTAATTGTTATTACTAAATTAGAATAGTAGATTTGGACAGAGATATAGAAAAGAATTAATTTCTCTGATTATGAATATAAAAGAATCGTTTCTATAAATTAAGACGAAACAAAAGTCCTTAAGACACACAACAGCATAACTGAATTTCCATTCCCTAGAACCCAAATGCTTCCACCACCTTCTTCATCTTCGTATTGTTACATGAGATTGCTTGTAGATCCTCAAATTCTTCTATTAATGTATATATAAACTGGTAAAGAAAAGTGTTTGCCACTTCATTTTGCTTTCCAATAAGATTGGTTTCCAAATTTAATTTTGATGAATTGAAGTTGCAGAATTATCCCCACATCAATTTCACCTGCAAACAAGGCCCAAACTTGCTGATTATTCTTTGAGAATTGATAAATATTTATGTCGTCCCATCAATCAAGAAGGGCTAAGTCCACACTTTAGGGAAAGCCAAATCTTTTATGAAGTATACGTAAGGTGTGTTTATTTTCAATTTTACTTATTATATAGGTAATTTCAATCACCGTAGAGAATTGAAATTGAATATAATAAACCAAAATAATATTGAAGTTACGAGCAAATTATGTAATAAAAGTTTGTGCATGAAAATCTATGTGATAATAATAATATACGAAGACTTATGTGGAATTGAAATTAGAATTATATGGAAATTAAACAAATAAGGTTATAGTATTTATTGAAATTGAAGGTGAAACAAGAAATGGAACTTGAAGAATTTTATGATAATGTACAACCGAATGCAGCTGTTATACTACTGAAAGAGGCACCTCATCTTCATGTGGACCGCCCAGGAATAGAGAAGCTCAGCATGCCATGAAACTGAAGCTAATTCAGGTGAACAATTTGCGTCTTCAACATTATAAATTTCACTATATGGTGATGGACAACCGCTCACCCAAACCATATGCGTCTTATCTACTGATAAATTTTAGGCAGATTGGCATAACTTACCGTCAGTTTTTGATTTTGTGTACGTTGAAAAGTCTAGAAAGGAAAATGAAATATTTAGATAGAAATGAAAACAGAATGCTAAAAATGTCAAAAATGGTGTTCATGCACACCAAAAAGTTCAAAAATCAAAGAATTTTTCTGCAAATGTAGAAATTATGTTGTACTTGAAATTGATGTATAATATTTGAAAAATACTAAAATGAGTACATTGAATTTTTCTACGAATTTGAAGAATATGTATTAAGTGATGAAATTAATGTACAAAATTGAAAACAAGTGAATATTATATGTAATTAATATTGAAATTAAATGAATACAGTGTAGAAAGAATACATTTAATATGCATGCACAAACCCTTCCTTAAAGGCCAAAAGAAAGAAATGTAACCCAAGTCTAAGCAAATTAAAAGACGGTAACCCTAGCTTCAAGTGTAGTTTGATTTTGGAAAAAATAGGTAGCATGGCATCATCAGAATGAGAAAGGGACTTGGTTGAATGCACCTTGACAACTAATTAAATTGGATCGTCATTAATCTAAGGTTTCGGTTGGTAACAATTAATTTTTTAATTTTAACTTCAACTTTATACAAACTCTTATACATCAACATCATCATACATATCTCTTATGTGCAAGTTTTTATCCTATAATTCACTATGAAATTCAACTCTGTTTGATAATGAGACTTAACTTTTAACTCTTCACGGTGTTTGAATCTAAAACACCTCGTTATCAAATGCACCCTAACAAAAAAGAAAATAAAACTCTTGGAACTCAATGTTTACTTTCAACAAATTGGAAGCTGCTAGATCGATCAAGGATATGGAAGGGCATTGTTTGTTTCAATTCCAGTTTTAACTCTATACAAATTTATAATGTTATTATTATTACACAAACTCCAACATATAAACTTCCATCATATTAATTATTATACAACTCTAACATTATTTGTTTTATTAACTTCAATTACAACTCTATCTAACTTTCAAAGCTAACTAAAATTCTTCCTAAACTCACCTGTAATGTGGTGGTGTTTGGCAGCAAAGGTTCCGAAATGTAACTTCTTCCATGGCGCATGCAGAGATAACCTAATGAAGTTTTCACATGTATAACAGGTGCACTAGAATTAATTATTATTTCAGAATGATGAGGAAGACCCTAGTAATCAAGGATCATGATCCACAATAAAATATTAATTTCAATATAATTTTTAATAACACTCCACAAAAGATCCACAATAAAAAGATCCACTAATCTTTTACAATAATTATAACTAAAAAATCACTCCACATATATTTTTTTTATCGAACACAGATAAGGTTTTATTTGTTTAAACTATATTTACTATGTAATTTCATTTTTTACTATATATTTTTTATTTGTATACAGTAATATTTATTAAACATTTTTAACATTTTACACCAAAAATATCATATCAAATGTAAATCATGTAATTTCTTGAAAAATGTGAACTTCATCGAAACATAGGTATCATTTGTCTAGATGTTTTAGCGAGGCATGTTGAGTTTCAAGATTTTAGAAAAAAGTATACAATTTACATTGATAGTAAAAAATGTGGTTATATAGTAAAAAACATAAAAGTAGTTTAGTAAATAATACTATAGAATATTGTGGTATATAATGAAAAACATGGTTGCATAGTAATAGATGCTCAAGACAAACGAAGCTATAGTCTTTGACTATATTTGTGTGGACATTTATCACTATGTAACTATATTTTTCACTATACATCATAGTATTCTACGATATCATTTAACAAACTACTTTTACGTTATTTACTATTCATTAGATGTAACAACTTTAAAAAAACACTATCATCACAACTTTAAAAAAATACAATCATTACATTAATATAATAAATATTATTCATTATTCTATTAAATATTTTATTCATTATTTATCACAATTTTCAATAAAATAATATCATCACATTATTATAATAAATATTATTCATTATTCTTTTACATATTTTATTTATAATTTTCAAATAAATACTATCACTTTTCTATTGTAAATCATGTAATTTCTAAAAAAAATTGTAAAACTCAATCTAACCCATCAAAATGCCCACTCAAACACATGTTTTATCTTATTTTACTTTTTAAACAAATACAACGTAAGACATATGCTGCAAATTTAATATATAGTACATTAAATATTCACATCTACTGTCTTTTGTGATTAATATGGAAGGAACAGGACAGCTGCAAACAAGGGCACATGGACGATGAATTGGCTGATGTTTTACACTTGTTATCACTGTTATTGTTGTGTTTTTCTTTACATTTTGATACTATGTAATCATATTTTTCACTATATATCGTAACATTTTATAGTATATTTACTAAATAATTTTTATATTTTTTATTATTCATAAAATCAAACTAATATCATTACTTTTTTATCATAAATGATGTATTTTATTGTAAATCATAAAACTCAACTCACCTTACAAAAATACCCAAACAAAACTATAGCATTACGCATTACCATATCCTACAAGACGTGTCGTAGCACAAGAAAACACAAAAGGGGATGATAAGGTCATGTTTGTTTGGATTGAGCTTCAACAATATTTATAGTATCTGTCATTAAAGTTATTATAATATTGATAAATAACACTATATTATATAAATAATTGACAATAGTTGAAATTCAACTTCAAATTTAAGTAACAACAATTTTAATTAACTTCAATTACAATACTAGAACTAAAGATACATTTACATACGGAAAAATTCACTTTTGAAGTGGTAAGGAGTTATTATAAGATGAATGTTAAGTAAATGATATTATTAAAAAGTTAAGAGTGTGTTTATTGTAAAAAATTTTACTGTATACCCCTATTTTTTATTATGCCTCGTAATGATCTACAATAATATTTACTAAATAACTTTAATATTTTACACTAAAAATTATATAAAAATACTTACATCTATATCATATAATTTCTTGAAAAATGTAAACATCACCTTATTATTTGATTACGGTAAATTTAAATTACTTTGGTATTTACGTAGTGATACAATTTAAGTATAAAATATAATTATTTAAAATATAAAAATATTGATGTAATTGAAAAATATAATAATAAAATAAATAAATAAAATTAAAAAAAATATCATCGTAAAAATAAAAATAATTCTAAAAATTAGGATAACTAATAAGTGAATAAGGAAGAAATCGTTTAGTTACGGTTCCCACCGTAACCAAAAATGACTACTAACGTCGTGATGACACGAGGGGTTCTGCAATGCAACTTTTTCGTACTTTCTATTCATCATTACGTATGATAATATTAGTATTAAAAAATATAATTTTAATATTAAAATACAATTTACAATAAAAAAATTTATTGTTTCAATATCATTTATCTCATCGAACGAATAGAAGGTCATTACATATTTATTTCAAAATTTTAAAAAAATTACTTATTTTCACTGCTAAAGTTAAAAAAACTGCTACCCGATAGCACCAAAAATTAAAACGGCAAACAAACATGTACATACCGTGGTGAAAAGCTTTCTTTCAGGCCGATGTCGGCGGTTGCGGCGGCTGCTTGAATGCAACGGTGGGCGCGATGCGGCGGCCCCTGCTCCGGTGCTCGACCACGAGCTCCCGCGCGAACGAATCAAGCATCTCCGAGTTCGTGCTTTCGGCGATCTTCTTCATCCCACCAAACAGAATGGACTCCACATTCTTCTGCCTCAGCGTCTGCTCCGCCAACTCCAGCAGCTTCTTCACATTCCGGCGACTCGGTTCGCCGTCCAGTTGAGGAGCCAGTCCTCGCAAGTCACCCTGCCCATGCTAATTAGAGGTGAACAATCGAATTGCGGCGGCGAACACGTTGTGTCGATCGGCATATATACCTGAATCCGAACATAATTGGCACTGCTACCGGAATGGGTAAACGCCATCGCCACAGCATGATCTACAAGATCCGCCGCGCCGTCGGACGCAATTCTTGACACTGGTCTCGCCCAATCCTTCGCCTTCCAGTGTTTCACCTTCTCATACTCCATCATCTGGCCAGTGAACATGGTTTCCCCAACGCCGCCGCCGGTGGCTCCCAAGGACAGCACAAGCAAATCCTCCACCCCTCTAACAAAAGGGAACTCCTGCTTGTTATGCAAGACGTGGGTGATGGCGGCGGCCGTCGGATTGCTCATGACCAGCCCACCGTCGACCGCGATACAAGTCGTCGAGCCGTCGACGGAGCGGAGCTCCGCCGGCTCGAAGCTCCCGGGCTCCGCAGACGTCGCGCGACAAACCTCCCAGAGCCGGAAATTGTAGTTTTCGGCCTCTACTGCATCTGCTCGGGAGAAAACAAACGGCGCCGAGCTCCGCAGGTCGTAGCACGGTATAAGTACCGGCTTCACCGTGTCCCTCAACGTCATCTCACCCCCAAACGTCTCCTTCAGACACCTCTCCATCTCCACCGTCGCCGCCGCCGCCGTAATCCTTCTCAGACCACCTCCCACCACATACCGGAGGAAAGAAGACGACTTTTGCACCTTCTTCCTCTTCCGAAAGAACAACTTCTCACCCTTCTCCGCCACAAACCTCCAGGTGTCGTTAGCACGGTAGACTGCACTGCCCTTGCCTCTTCCAAAAAGCATCGCCGTGAATATCCCGCCGATGCCGGTGCCGGCGGCGAGATCAAAGTAGTCCGAAATCCGAGCATCTGGGTCGCCGGAGACGGACCTAAGGCGCTGCTCTAGATGACAGAGTGCTTTCCCGACGACAACGCCGCCCATGCCCCCGCCTCCACCGTCGATGGCCAGAACACGAACTTTTCCTCTCTGGGTTTTAGCAGGTAAGGCGCGCGGAGGAGGTGTGGGATGATCGCCGTCGTTGTTCTTGCTGCTGCCGTCGTCTTCGTTCTTGCTGCTGTGCTCGTCGTTGTACCCGAAAAGGAACTTGCTTTCAAGGATTGAGAAGATTTCGTAGCTGAGCTTGTCGGCCTCGATGCTAGGATCCAAGAGCTGGTGTCGGCCGGTGCTCCGATGAGTCGTCGCCGTCGGAGGAGGACGCGGCGTCCTCGCCTCTGTTTCGACCTCCATCTCTGCTCACACCTCAAAACGAAAACTCAAGCGCCAAAGCCTCCGGCTCCAATCAACCAACCCATCATGGTTTCCGGCGGCCTCGAGCTCCGGAGAGCAGTGGACCTACGGCGCCGCCGTCGTGGAGGACACCCACCTTTGAGGGGAGCGGAGTGGAGTTGTGTCGATCGGTACAGGAGCTCACGTCATCCATAAACCACTGTTTCTTCAGATGTTGGTGACGTCTTTTGCGAAATCAGCAGTCATTTCCGTGTTCATCCGATGGAAGTCACGGGACCGTCGCTTGGGCGGTGGCGGTCGACGAACTCGGAGGTGCGTTTGTTCAAGAGGTGAAAGTATATAAAGTAAAATTTATTGTTACATTTAAGAATAGTTATTTTAACTTTAAAAGTAATAAAAAGTAATTTTTATAATTTTATTTTTTAAATGTTAAAATGTCATCGATCATCGTGTTTAAAAAGGTGACGTTAATTTTAAAATTTTACTTTTAAATATTTACATAGATGTTAATATTAAAATTATATTTTTTATTATTGATGTGATTGAATGTTAATATAAAAATTATAATTTTTAATATTGATGTGATTAAATGTTACGTTAAAATTAATATAAAAAAGTTATCATAAGAATTTGCCAATGTCATTATGGATTTAAAAGTGACTTCTAAATAAAGTCTATGTTGTTTTAAAAAATACATAATTTATAATATAAGTGTTTTTATATAATTTTTTTTGTAAAATGTTAAAATTGTTTGATAAATATTACTGTAAAATATTATAGTGTATAGTGAAAAATGAAAGTGATAGTAGTTACCTTAAGCCTCAAGTTGATAAAATATATCTTATTAGAATTAATTAATTAGTAAAAAAATTATAAATATTCCAAAATTTAGGGTAAATCTAAGAAATGAAAATTTAAGAAAAAAAATTTAAGAAATAGAAAAAAAATTAAAATTGGTTGTGCACATCACAGAAACTCTATAAATTTAATTTTAAAAAATTATAATTTTTTATATGTTAATATTTTAAATATAATTTCACATTTTTTATAGCTAAAAATTTAACAATGGTAAGGGGAGATTGGGTAAGACAAGGTTAGGAAAGTGTGTTATAATGAAATTTTCACCGACTGCAAGAATTTTTCTAACTCAGGTGAGAAATGACGAAAAAATTTTATATGATAGAAAATTTTAAACTTTTTAAAAATTTTCTAGAATGCACAAATACATGAAATCTAAATTTTTTTCAAAATTTTTGATGTATAAAGACCCCCCTTAAATTCACTTTTTATAACACAAAATTATGAGTGTGTTTGGTTATGAATCCTATTATAATCAAAAATCACTCTCATAGTTATAATAATGTGAAAGTTTTTTAACACACTTTTTCATATTTTTTAATCATCACTTCCAAATAAATCAATATTAAAAAATATAATTTACTATTCTACGTACTTTATTTAAATGTTAAAAAAATTTAAATATTTAAAAAATATAGTTGAGTTGATGGTATTGTCTCATCAAATGACCCATCTTTTCATGTATTTCTTTTTTGATACACATAATACGAGAGCTACTTTTTTTTACTCCTGAGCAAAAAAAATTTGTACCAAACGCAATCTATATATTCTTATACATCTCTGAACTTTTCATAAGTTTTGTTTTGTTCAACTTCAACTTTAAGGTTATACGTATTTCTAATATCATTATTATCATACATGTATAATCTTTTATTATCCTAATTATCAAGTACCTCTAATTAATTTTAACTTCAACTCTATTTAACTTTTAAAACTGCTTGAATTTCTCCCTAAACAAGGATTTTACAAATAACATACATGTTAAGGATTTTACAAATAACATACATGTAACCTTAACTCTGGTAGCATGATGAGAGTTACCTTATAGATATCTTAAGTGACATATGTGAACTTAACTATGATATCATAATAAGATTTATTTCATTTAAATTAATGTTCTAAAATTCAAATTCAAATTTTCTCGAAATTCTATGAAAGGAATTGATGAGAAAATGATTTTCCTTTAACTAAAATTTATGTCTTGTTTGTGCTAATGAGAAATCATAGGAAATCAATTTCTTATGATTTCCTATTGTAATGTAAAACGTTCAACTTTCGTTATTTCATTATTTAAAAAGTTAATATTAAACTTTTGTGTCAATTCTCATCATGTACAGATACCTAAAATTTGAGATTTGCAATTTCTTATCAAATCTAGATGTACAAATAGACCTTATGGTAATGTTTGTGCATTTAAAATTAATAGAAAATGATGAGAAATAATGAAATAATAGTTAAAATTGTCATCATTTCTTGTTATTTCTTATTAATTCTAAATGTACAAACATTATCATATATGTTTGAAATTCGATACCAATTGTTTATAATTATCTCACAATATATAAAAGTGATCAAATTTTTTTATTACGATTGTATTTTCATATTTAAGATTCAAACTTTTAAAAATACAACGAAAACCATTTTCTTGGTTAATTAGCCGAAGTATTTTATTTAGCTAAGTAATTATAATTTAATATTCAATTAAATCAACTATTTTCAAAAAAAAAAAAAAAGAAGCTAAAAGTGGAGTCCACGATCACTTGAACACCCCAGATTAAAAAAAGTTTTGTGTAAGGATTAATTAATGTTAAGGTGGGAAATGCTTAACAAATCCACCCAATCCCAACGTATGGTTGGATTAAAGTTGAGTGGAAGAGATGGCTAACCTTATTTTAAAAAATTAATCTATTTTAATATTATTAATATAAAAGTTTCAACTGGGTCGTGCTGCCGACACAACTAGAATTTTTCACGGCACGGCACTATTTAATATTATTAACATTATAGATGTTTTCTTTCCACAGCAATTTAATAACGATTTTGCATCCAACCATTTGAATTTTAATAAAACTTAGAAATATGTTTACTTTGGACTGAGTTACTAGAGATGACTTAGGCTTAGTTTACTTATCATTTATCTTAATTTCTAAAATTATTATTATTTTCATGATAATATTCTTATTTTCAATACACTCATTTCGTTATTCTATTCTAAAAAAATATTCATCTAAAATTACTAAGAGAAGTATTTTTGCTCACTTTGAGAGTAACGAAAGAGGGCAAGAAAAACACACCCTTAATTAATAGGCATTGGAAAAATGAATTGATTTGATATATGAGAGGAAATGATTTGAGTGGAGTTTTTCTCCTCTTTTTTAACATTGTAAGGGTCTGTTTGTGCATTTAGAAATAAGAAAAATGAAATAATAAGAATTTTAGAATATATGAGAAATAGAAATGACCGGATTTAACGAAAAATTATAAAATGAGAGTTGCTTGTGCACAATGGGAATTGAGAGGAATTTCAAATTTTGGAAATTTGTTGAGTGTTTGTGCACCATGGGAATTAATAGAAAAAGTTAATATTAAAATTTTTTAAAGTTATTAAAAATTTAATTTTTTAATAATGCAAATTTAATTTTTATAAAAACATTTTAAAAGAATTCATTAGTTTCATCAATATGAAAAAATACTTCATTGTAATATTATTTTATTTTTATTTTAACAAAATTTATTAACAATAATAATAAATTGCTTATTTTATTTTATTTTTTTTCTTTTTCCTGTTATCTTCATCATCGAAAATCCTATTCTAATAAAAGGTGACGATGACATGAGTATGGCGACACTTGAAAGAGGTGAGGCAATGACGGCAATTACGTGTGCGACATGTGCGGACACTTGTAGAAGTGAGGCCAAAGGGAGAATAAGTGGCGAGACTTGCATGGAAAGTGTACATGGGCGAGGACAAGGCATATATGTAGTGGCAATGATATTGCCAAAAAAGAGAAGGGTGATAATGTTGCTAGAGAGGTTGTCGCTCATCTTGCTTGTTAGTGGAAGCTCGTTATTGAGATTCACCAATGAAGTGAAAGTTTGTCAATGTCTCGCTCACATCATCAGTCAAGGGCTATTTCCCAAAGATTCGCAAGGGAGGAGGGTGGGAAAGGTTCAATTAAGAAATGAGAAGTACTTTGATAGATTTGGAAATCATGAGAAATTCATTTCCCATGATTTCTTTAATGTACAAACAACCATTAAACATTAGTTAATGAGAATTAACATTCTCATGAATTCCTTTTCTAAGAATTCCAAATGCACAAACACCCACTAAATGTTGTGGGAATCATTTCCTCATGTAAGTGTCATCTAAGTCGTGTCTAATTCATTCAAAATGATTTAACATAGTCAAACTTTATCATTGATCACATTATAGGAAAAATGATTTTTTGTAACAGTCAAAATCATCACAAAAATCATTACAAATAATGTATTTGTGATAATTATTGTAACGATCAAAAATCATAGTAATAAAAGTCATCACAAAAACTGTGACAGTTAAAAAAATCATCACATATAGTGTATTTGTGATAGTCTAAACCATCATAAAAACCCATAATGGCCATCACAAATGATCATTAAAAAAATTTCAGCGACAAAAAAAATACCATATGACGTCTAAAATCATCACAGATAATTGAGATGGCCAATAAAACCATCACAATGGCCATCATAAATAATATTAAAAAATAAAAAATATATTATAATAATCTATTAAAATCCTATAATATTATTCACGTATTATTCATGTACCTGTAATATTCTTCACACATGAAATAATTTCAAAAAAAATATATTCTACATACTAAAAATTCATACACATTCACACGACATTTACTTTTTCATTAATAAAATAAAATATCATTTTACATGTTTAAAAATACATACATTATCAATACTTAATAATCATACAACATATTTAACATACGATTGGCCTTACAAAAATAATAATTATAATCCAATAATAAAAATTCCTCCACTCTTTTATCTAATGCAGCCAGAACTTTTGCCTTATATCGTTGGAACTTCTGTCTATCAGTCAAAAAAACTTCTCTTCAATGCAACCAAAATTTCTACCACATACTCTCAAAACTTCTATCCATCCAACAACACCAAGAGATGTCAAGCAATCGTAAAAATGCAAAGTTTAATGACTTTTCACTCAATCATGAAAATAATAGCAGGGATAAAACACACTTCTCCAACAATAATACCAATATACATACATTAAAATGAATAATATCAGTAAAATAATTTTGACAAGATATAGAATAAAGAATACAAGGTATAAAGCATAACTGGCATAAAGAATACAAGACCATGACAATGGCTGCCTCCCTGTAAAAATGGAGAATATTTCGCAAGAGTGTAGGGAACATAAGAATGATCGAATTACCATATCTAATAAGCTAGAGTTGATTTGAAAATTATAGCCAGTCTGACATTGGAGTGAGTCCACAGGTTAAGTAGATAAGGTTCAGCCATTTGGAAAAAAATAGGTGTGACAAATTCAACAACCAAACATTTAGCACATCTATATTTAACTTGGCTATGAAATCCAAAAATGCTTTATATACAAACAGGAAGCATGAGCTTAAAGGAAACAACCTTGCAGTAGTTCCATTAGCAGCTTAAAAAATACAAACCCACCTGGTAAAAAACTTTTTAAACTAAATTGTTTATAGTTATTTTAAATTTCTAATTAAGCTGACTACAAAGGAAAGAGAAAAATTCTTCTACCAAAATTTAACAAAGTTGGCCTTCATCATCAACTCCTTTTTGCAATTGTGAGTTGCACAAATGAAAGAAAAACCCATTATATGAGTGATCACTAGTGTGAGTCAATGTGTAACCACTTTTCCTATTACATAGGGAAATCCAAAGCTAATTACTTTAAAC
>JAMKPZ010004286.1:0-18905 GCA_024699675.1 Amphibolis antarctica
AATTTTTTTTAAAATGTAATTTAATTTTGTTGTAAAATTTGTTTAAATGTAATTGTAAATTTGTAATAATGTAAATATAAAATACATAATTCATTAATAAATAAAAACTTAATTTAATTATATGCATTGTTGTCTGATTGTCTCATTTATTAAGTTGTTGAATACTTGAATGTTTAATTAAATTTAAATATTGATGGTTGAACACTTGAACAGTCGTATGCACAAGCGGGTGGGCTGGGGAACTGTGCTTGGGCCAGTAGCCGGCTCGCAGTGCCGGGTCCCGCTCGAGGGAGAAGGTTGGAAGGGCGGAAGGCCGTGCGGGCCGGCAAGGACCGCGGGGTGAACGGTCGCCTGGGCAGGAGGGGGGTGAACCATGAACGGGTCGTGCAACCGGCAGGGGAGATGGGCCGCCGGGTCTTGGATCGGCTGCCGAGTCATTGGGTCGGTTGTCGAGTCGCAGCGTCAGGTCCCAAGAAGAATCGTGTTGGTCAAACTCGTACCATTGACCGACACGAATAGTATTTTTTCATGCCACGAGCCGTGCCTGGGCTGACCCATTGATGTTGTGGGTCGTGCCAGTACAATACGAATAGTGCCATTTTACAACAAGAAATGTTGTGGGTCGTGTCGTACCGGGCCGACACGGCACGATTAACAAGTCTACATATAAGTTTCTAGGGTTTAAAATTTAGGGTTAATATGTAATTTTACCTAAAATTATAATTTTCTTCCATTTTAGCATGATTTTTATTCTACTTTAGCTATTGAATTTTTTCTTATATATATCAAGGTATGACATAATGGCTAAAAATCCTTGTCTTCAAATATATAAAAAATATAGAGAGAGAGAAAATGATAGACCAACCACTCTCATTTTGGATAGTTAATTTAATGATCAACTATGTATATATAGTCTCATCTTTTTGACTTCTACTAAAGACACACACATATATATAGGTTGCTCTTATCTGACTAATTAACTTATGTTTCTTTGTACTTAAGGCTAATAATTTAATTAACACATATTAGCTTCCAATAATCACATAATTAAAGAAGAATTACAAATTCAGTCAAGAGGCTGGTCATATATATATGGATCATGAAAATGATATATATGGAAAAGGTGAATTGAAACAACAAAGACAAAGATGACCAAATTCAAACCTAAGTGGATCAGATCAAACCCAAATCTTTTGGAGATATGATGGAATCAAAGTGGAGCCACCCACCAACTTGTCATTAAGCTTACCAATCAACACTTATATTTTGTTTGGCAATGAGGTGGGGTTGGGTGAGAATTTTGCTGACGTTGATTGTACATAGTAATTATAATAAATAAGATAAATAAATAATAATTGTAGTAATTTTTTTTATTATAGTAGCTGAATGTGAAATATCGAAAATAGCTCAACCTTTATGATATTTATTATTAAGTAAATAATAATATGAGGATAAAATTAAAACTCATGTATAAAATGTACTTCGCACCAATGCATGTAAAGCAAAAGGTTCGACATTTTTCTTCACTATTCTCCTCGAGATTCATGCACAAAGTGAGAAACTGCAGTGCTGCACTACACTACACCTCACCATATTGACAAATAGAGGCTTAGGCTGCATTTGCTTGTAGCTCTGGCTCCAGTTCTTATTAGTTGGAGTTGGTTAAAGTTTTTAGTTAGAGCTTGAGTTGTGTTTATTTAGAGTTTTTTGTAAGTTAATTTTAGGCACATATTGTTAGTCATCTATATTGTGCAACACAGTGTTGTTTGTCAATATTGTTGTAGCTTCAACTACAGATACTATGCATCATTGGAGTTCTCTCTGAACAAAAATTATAAGCCCTTCCAAACCACATGTCCAAAGAGTTGATGTTTTCCCACATGCATGACCAATTCAACAAGTATGTTATAAAAGAAATGTGTTGATAATGTTGACTTTAGTCATCTATATATTAACAATTTTTTGAGAAATATATATAAGCATTATGAATAATTAATTAATGAATATATATACCTTTATTTTAGGTAAAGCATCATTTTTATTGGCAATTAACATTATCAATTGGCAAAATCACCCTTGTCTTAGTATATAAGACTATGCAATATTAAGATACTGACATTTCACCTTCCTTGATTTGTTGGGAATATTTACATAAACACGTTGCTTATGTTTCACTTTTTCAATTTGTGGAAGTACTGTTGGTCCCCTTTTTCTTTTATGTGATGTTCTTCAATCTTGTCATCTGCAATAGCTGACCCATAAGAGGGACAAGATGTCTCCCCAATTGGTTGTCCTTCGCAGTTTTGGAAATGTATTGCTGTTGGGTCATGCAAATGCATCACTATTAGGTCATCATCATCCATTGGATTATATCTAATTAATAGTTGTTTTTTGTACTTGTCTCTAGTATTTATATATAGTTGGGTGCTTTAGGGTTGTAATTAAGTTGTGAACTCACTTTTTTGACTTCCTTACCATAGTTGTGATTGATAATTTGAGTTTTCTTCGTTGAGCATCCAATCTGCTAGATCCTTTAACACTCCATCTTCATTTATGGTCTGTTATTTTCCTCTCTTTGCCCTGTTCTTCTATTACATTTGTAACTGTACTTAAAATCTGTCATTGTGATGTGAACATCTCTATTTCTAAATGTAGAGTTCTTGTTTTATTTTATGAATTTGTTGTTTCTTCTTAGTTTACAAATGCTATTGCATAAATATTCAAGATGATATTAGAGAAAGTCATGCATTTATAATTCTAATTAAGCAATCACACCTCGGCTATATAATTCATAAAACAGCAAAAATCTTCTAGAATACCTTAAAAGATGATTTGGTCAGATTGTTAAATGGTTTTTTTATGAGTAGGTATAAAAAATTTCTGAAGCAAATTAATAACACCTTTATTGTCCTGTCCCTGAAAATAATGATGCTATCTCGATTAAGGATTTTCGACCCATTAGTCTTCTTAATAGATCTTTTAAAATTACAACCAAATGTATATGACACTTAGCCCAATTTTAAATGAGGATATTCCTAACACTTAAACTACTTTCTTAAATGGTCGTCAGCTCTATGTCAGTTTCCTGATAGCTCAAGAAGCTCTTTATTACCTTCATAAAGCTAATTTCGAAGGACTTCTCTTAAAAATCGATTTTGAGAAGGCCTTTGATAAAGTCAACTGGTCCTTCCTTTTAAGTTGTATGAAGGGAATGGGGCTAGGAGATAGATGGATCCTCTACTCCTCATGTGCATCTTTTCTGCGCATTTTTCCATTCTCATTAACGTGCGGTACTCCTTTTGGCTACTTCATTTTTCCATTCTCATTAACGTGCGGTACTCCTTTTGGCTACTTTCCAAGTTCTAATGGACTTAGACAAAGGGACCCTCTATCTCCTCTCCTCTTCCTTATTGTTGCTAATTTTTTTCGACAAGATGATTTAACTTTCTAAGGAGCTATTTTTCTAATAATGGACCCCATGTGATTAACCTTCAATAGACAAGGTTCATTTTCCTAATAATGGACTCCATGTGATTAACCTTCATTATGTTGACGACTCAATTTTTTTTTCTTGAACCTTCAACTTTCAACGTGATCAACATTCAAAAAATTGTTTGTTTGTTTTCAGACAATGACAGGCCTAAAAATCAATTTCTTAAAATTAGCTGATTGTGTTATTGATCTTTCTAATTTGCAATATCATTGGTTGCTCTCAGAAAAATCTCCCCTTTACATACTTAGCTCTTCCTCTCAATTATGATAAGGCAAAACTCCTGGAAGGATGTCATAAGCCTACGTTGCAAAAAGTTAGATGGTTGGAAGGGAGAATTTCTCTCCTAGGTTGGGGGTAGACTCACACTAACAAATTCTATCATTATTGTCGTGCTCACCTTTTACCTATTTGTCTTACACTACCTTACATCTGTTTTTAACATATATAATTGATTCACATCAGAAAAAATCCTTTTGAGGTATGAATACTAATGGTAATACTCACTATCATCTTGCCAGTTGGGATCAAATTTGCTAACTTAAAAATCAAGGGAGATTTGGTGTCTTAAACACTCGTACTTTTACTACTGTTCTCAAGTTTAAATTAATCTGGAAGCTATTTCAATCTTCTAATCTCCCTCTCTGGGTTAACATTTGTCAGAGCTCGTTATATCAATCATAACCAATCTGCTTTATTGCCTCTCATGAGACAAATTGTTCATATCAACCCTTCCATTTGCAACTTCTTATCCTTCTCCATTGGAAATAGTCTTAAAACTTGTTCTGGCACAACTGTTAGAATGAATCTGCATTGCTTAAATCCTAATTCCTTGAAATTTTTCAATTTGTTTCCTGGCAATTGACAGGTGAGAGTATCTTCACTGTTTACTCTTGTTATAAGATGTTAATTGATGGTGGTTTGCATTTTAGTATGTTTTCTAACGTCTGGAAGGCTCATATCCCATTAAAAATGAAAATGTTGAGATGATTCATTCTATGATAAACTTTTTATCAAAGAAAATCTTCTAAGACGAGGATGGCATGGGTCTCCCATTTGTTCAATTTGTAATCTTGGTACGGAATCAAATAAACATATCTTTGTTGATTGTATTTGTCCTAATATCTTTGGGCACTATCTGCTTATTAATCAATCACTAAGATGTTATGGATGAAAACTTTATTAAATTAGCAATTGCTCAAAAATAACTATTACATGAAATTTTAACTCTACCAGTTGATTTTATCTTTTCTTTGCCTTCCTGCGATTTTCTTAGTGTAATCGTAATTAGGTGGCTTTCGACAATCTTATAAAAACCTTCAATTTTCTCTTCTCCAAGATTATTCATTCTACTCGATCCTAGATTTTAACTCTTGTAGGTGGAATGTTGAGCTTGCACCTCATCAATCAATTCCTACTTCTACGGATTCATATGGTGCTTCTTTCTCTCTTAGGATGCATAGCTAAGTAAACACCATCTAAAGAATTTTGTGATGACTTAGTACACTGTTTTTTTTTTAAGTTTCTTTTTATTGATCTGTTGTATTTTTTTGTAACCTTAACTTTTAAATCTTAAATATTAAACTTTGGTTGCATTTAACTGTAACCAAAAAGTGCTTCCATAGTCATCATGATGTAAGGTTTTTTCAATGCACTTTATCGTATTTTTCATCGTAACATTCAATCACATTAATACATATATATTTCCACAGTATATATATTACACATTTATTTAAATGTTAAAATAAATACAAACATGAGTTGACGGTATTGTTTCGTCAAATGATCTTTCTTTCTATATATATTTTTTTGTTTAATCAATATAACTACAAGAATTACATTTTTTTCACCTTCGAAATAAATAAAAAACTCACCCCAAACCATCTTAATTTTCCAAAAAAGGCCTTCGCATAAGGTAATTCCGAATCTTTTGGTCACTATTCACATGTCAGTCATCGACATCGATATCGTTTTTTCGGGCATTTCAAAAAAGTGAGTTGAAATTTACGATTTCTAAAAAATATATGATTTACGATTAAAAAAATAATAATATTAATTTTATTTTATAAATAATAAAAAATAAAATAATAAATATATTGTAAAATACTGTAATATAATATAAAAAATTTAGTTACGTAAGATCAAAACGACACAAATGATACCAAGGTGTAATGTCCACGTGGAACCCCACGAGTAGCCGTACGCTGGTGGCTCTCCCTGTGAGCTGGTCCATTCCACCACCTACCCTCAATCTCCTCCGTCCACGTGTCACTTTTCAACTTCAATCATACTCATATTTTTTTATTTACGAAAACAATTCAACAATAATTCGTTATTCTATTTTAATAAAGAAAAAAGAGTGATGTAATTTTTCTCCACGTTTCTCGGTTTATTTATGAAAAATTTAGTTATCATATAACATAAATATGGATGCTAATTCTTTATAACTATTTATAGAAAATAAATTTTAAGATATCAAATGTTAAATTACGGTTACAGTTTTTAAATTTTTTTAATAAAAATGAAAAAAAAAGTACCAAAAGTAATAATTGACTTGACATTAACATGGTAATTTCAATTATGATCTGGTTGATGTGGCAGCCAACTAAACTATGAGATGTTACTTAGAAATCACTTGATTAACATGTCACATATATTAACTATTGACATAGAGGCAGAGACACATGTTTAGGTTTCATTTTTTTTTTCTACTTCTAACTTTTAGAAGTATTCTTAATTTAACGATGACATATATATTTCTTAATCTACTTCTTTCATCTCTTCTCTCTCTTTCAATTTTAAAATTATTTTCTTAAAAATTATTTTTTCCACTTCTAGAAGTACTCCTAGAAGTTGAGAGTACTTAAAAGAACGAAGCTGTGACAACTAGTGTTTGGTATAATTGTGTACGTGAAATTGATCGAAAATAAATTAATGAAAATTTATTTCTTGAATAGAATTAAATTAAATGGAAATGAATTCAGTATAAATGTGTTTATACACCTCTTAGAATTGAATGAAATAGGAAATTGTCGTTATCCTACAAAAGTAAGTGAGAAAGATTAAATTGGCTAAATTTTGAAAAATTCATATCTCATGAACTTGAATTTCATTTCTATCTTAAATTGAAAAGTGAACGATATTGATAGAAATGAACTGAATTCAATTTCACCAACACAAACAAGTGATCCACGGGAACTGAATTCATTTCAGTTCAATTCTTATAAATTCTACAAGTACAAACAAGGACTTAGATTTATTTGATTTTATTGATTGGTTTAAAAGATTTTACTGATTAACTAGTAATAGCGATTTAAATGATTTTTCCAACTGGTTTAAATGATTTTATAGGCAGATTTATTCAACTTACCAGTTGCTCTAAATGGTTTTTCCAAGAAATTTCACCAATAGATTTATCTGATTTTACGGACTAATGTAGTACGAGTGATTTTTCCGTTTGATTTAAAAGATTTTATTAATAAACTTATCTAACTTTATCAATAAAATTAAATTCCATATGTACCTACAGGTATTATATTTCCGAATATATTAACTGATAATTTAAAAAAGGAAAAGGATGTCTTCAATAACAACTTTTTTTAGTTCTAAGAGTCGGTTAAAATTGAAATTGAAACTAATTTTGTAAATAAAGTTAGAATTATATAATAATTGCATATAATTTAGGTGATAAAATTTACACATTAAAATTTATACAATAATAATGACATTAAACGTAATTTTAAAAGTTAGAAAACACTGGAACCAAAGGTTTTTTAAATATAAAATCTCTCCTTAAGTTGTGTTTTGATGATGTCAAATATCTTATGATGTATGTATTGTAAAAGAAAGTAATGAAGACACGATTTGAAGATATGATAAAGTGATGATTTGAAGATTGAGGCCTTGAAGAGTTGATAAAGTTTAACATATATAAAGGATATGAAGCCTCAATAGATGCAATTCACGAGGAATGAAGACAAAAAGAGACGAAGAAAAGTCACGTGAGAAGCTACTTCATCACGATTTGAACATTAGCTTAAGTTGCATTTTAGAGCACACCATAACACTATAAATAGTCCAAAACTAGAACATTAGTTTAAGTTACATTACACACTTCATATTTTAGAGTACATTATAAACAAAGCAAAAATGGTATAATGAAATGTAAATTCGTTATAATGATTTTGGCAGTTCTGAAACCCAAACATTATAGACACCACAGAGTGTTTACCTTAAACATTATAGCCACCACGAAATGTTTGACAAGCATTTTCATCGGTACTCAAACTTCTTTCTCTTTCTCACTGAAAACACTCACACTGTACACAAATTAGTTCCATGGATTAGTTTTAGTTTGGTTGATTTGTTGAGTTTTCACTTAAAAACTCAAAGTTGAGTTGGTTAAAGTGTTCGACCTTAAATACTTGGTTAATTGAAGGATTCTACCTTAAACACTTGATTGGTTGAAATGTTCAACCTTAAACATTTGGTTGGTTGAAAGATTTAACCAAAAATCCTTAAGTGTTAGTTGAAGAGTGTGACCTTAAACATTTGTACTGGTTGATTTAGTGTTCAACCTTAAACACTTTATGTAATTATTTTTTATAGTGGATTAAACTTAAGCTCAAACTTACTTAACTTGAGGGTGAATGCAATCTTTTAGTGAATCACCGTAAAAATCCTTACATTCATTTATTTACAGTTGTTTTGTATTGAAATGTTTCCAAACAAATTTTCAATAAGATGAAACTACCTTGAGAATTCTTTACATATCATTACATCGAAAGTAATTTTTAATTACAACGAGAGTCGTACCAAACAAAATCTAATGACTCATTCATTTATCTAACTTCAACTTTAATAATTACGGAGAGACGAAATTAAAGATAATTTCATAAATGATAATAAAGTTACATATAAATTATAAAATAAAAATTTATATATAAATATATAAATTTATATAACGATAATAACACATATCTAAAATTAAAATCGAGAAAAACCTTAAATTGAGGGACATCTTATAAAATGGTGTGATGAGATCGATCAGTGGAGGATTATTCAGTGTTGGACACTGATATTCTTTTTTTACGAAAGCATCATCCCGTGCGTACGAGTCCAAAAGCAAACCTCATCGGCTACCTCCCATCCACAGCTTTACCCATCGACCTCCTCCTGATCGTCATACATGGAGAAGCACCACCGCCGCCGGCGGGGTCACGGCGTCGTCGCCTCCTTCTGTTGCTTGGTCCTTTCCTCCCTCCTCCTGAGGCCGGCGGCCCTCTCCGCCTACGCGCCAGCCACCAAAATCTTCCTCAATTGCGGTTCAAGTGTGAACGCCAGCCGGGACGGCCGGAAGTTCGTGGCGGACTTGAGCACCGCCGCCGACTACAAGTACGCCGGCCCGACGTTGAACCTCACCAACCCAAAACCTAAATCGAAGGGCACGCCGTCGAGGTTGTATGTTACGGCGAGGGTGTCGTCCTCCCCCTATTCCTACAAATTGACCGTTGGGTCCACCGGCACACACTTCCTCCGCCTCCACTTCTCACCGTTCGCCACCACCAGCACCGGCAAGGACTACAACCTCTGCAACGCGACGTTCAACGTCACCGTCCGGGACACCTTCCGGCTGCTCACCGGCTTCTCCCCCGCCGGACGGTCCAAACCCATCGTCAAGGAGTACCTTCTGTGGGTCTCTTCCGACGATGGTCTCAATCTCACGTTCACGCCGGCCGACGATTCCATCGCCTTTGTCAACGCCATCGAGCTCTTCACCGCGCCGCACAACTTCATACCCACCGACGTCACCGATTTCGTCACCCAACAGGGTCGTCAGGCTTTCGACGGCGTCGCGAGGAACAACGCATTGGAGACGCTTTACCGCATCAACGTCGGCGGGTCTCCGATCCATCGGAGCAGCGACGAGCTCTGGAGAAAATGGAGCAGCGACGAGAAGCACATAGTCAGGCCGCAACAGGCGCAAACGGTGAGCACCACCAAGCCCATGAGATACATGAACAACTCCGTCTCCGCCAGGGAGTTCGCGCCGGAGTATGTCTACAGCACGGCGGAGGTGATGAACGCCGACGAAATTCCGGCCACCAAATCCAACGTGACCTGGAATTTCTCGGTGGCCGGCGACCACAAGTACTTGGTGAGGTTGCACTTCTGCGACTTGAACTTGAGTCGCTTGACCTCCCCCGATGATCTCTACTTCAACGTCTACCTCAACAAAATGACGGCGACCGAGGGGCTTCGTCCGGCGAACTACACCAACGGCACATTTTTCACGCCGTTCCACCTGGACTACATCGTCGCCGCCGGTGCGACGACGACGACGATCCGGGTCAGCGTCGGACCACCGAAGAGGTCGCGCGATTTGAATCCGAATGCTATTCTCAATGGGCTGGAGATCATGAAGCTCAACAACTCCGCCGGATCGTTCCGGGTCTTTTTACCGGGAAAATCCACTTTGAAAGGGACCAACCGGACGGTGGTCGTCGCGGCTGCGGTCGCCGGCGGGGTCGCCGTCATGATCGGAGTAATGGGTGTTCTGGTTTTCTTCATGTGGAGGCGCAATAAAGGTAGTCTTCGGAGGGGAGGGCGGCAGAGAGAGAGAAGGCAAGGCAGAGGAAGAAGCACCGGAACGGAGTGGAGGAGCTTGCCAACCATCAACGGCGGCTCGCTCGGCATCGCCGGAATCCCGGCGTCGCAGAGAGTACACTTCTGCCTCCACATCTCACTCGAGGACCTCAAATTGGCCACCAAGAACTTCGACGACAAGCTCGTCGTCGGCTCCGGCGGGTTCGGGAATGTGTACTACGGCGAACTCCGGGACGGCACTCCGGTGGCGGTGAAGCGCGGTACGTCGGCGTCGAAACAGGGGAACCCAGAGTTCCAGAACGAGATCAATCTTCTCTCCCAGATCCGGCACCGCCACCTGGTGTCGCTGATCGGATTCTGCGACGAGCGCAACCAGATGATACTAGTGTACGAGTACATGAACAGGGGATCTCTCCGATCACACCTGTACGACAGAAGCGACGGCAAAAGCGGCGTCGGCGACGATTCGAGCTTCCTTTCGTGGGAGCAGAGGCTTAATATCTGCATCGGCTCCGCCAGGGGACTCCACTACCTCCACACCGGCTACTCGCCGGGGATCATCCACCGCGACGTGAAGTCATCCAACATCCTACTGACGGCGGAGGACGGCGAGGGCGCAGACGACTGCCTGGCCAAAGTCTCCGACTTTGGGCTGTCCAGGGTAGGGCCAGACGCCGGGAAAACGCACGTCAGCACCGCCGTCAAGGGCAGCTTCGGCTACCTGGACCCGGAGTACTTCAAGACCCAGAAGCTCACCGAGAAGTCCGACGTCTACTCCTTCGGCGTGGTGTTGTTCGAGGTCCTCTGCGCCAGGGCGGCGATCGACGCCAACGCACCCAGGGAGGAGGTCAACCTTGCCGAGTGGGCCGTGGGCAAGCAACGCGCCGGGCTGCTGGAGGAGATCGTCGACCGCAGGCTGAAGGGCACGCTTTCGCCGCTGTCCCTCACCAAGTTCGGCGAGACGGCGGAGAAGTGCTTGGTGGAGGACGGCTGGGACAGGCCGTCCATGGGGGACGTGCTGTGGAACCTGGAGCAAGCTCTGCAGATGCAGCGGCAGGTAGGGACCGACGTCCTCGCCAGTGACGCCTCCCCCGTCTCACCTACGGCGGCCGTGGGTGCCACCGGCGGCGATGGCGGTGACAGCTGGCGGCTGAAGCGGAGTAGGGTTTTCTCACCGCTGGCGGCTGTACCTGGTAGGTGAAGAAGAGTGGTCTCCGCATTTGTATCTACATTTTTACCCGCATTCATCTTTGATGCCAACTAAAATACATTGACTTCCTTCATTTATCGTGTATCTTAGAATCATTCGTATTTTTATAATAAAATTTTTATTTTTTAATATTTTTTTTTATTTTAATTTAAAAAATCGTTTTAAAAGTATCTTTACTTACTTCAAAAATAGTTAACGATGATAGGTGGTGAACACATCCATTGTCATTGATTACCAAGTTTGATTCATCTTCTCACGATACATATTTGTTTCTTTTTTTTTCAATAATATCGTTTTTTTTTTTAAGGATATTGATATATTGAAAAGGTAAAAGTCTTACCAGGTTTATGATGATCACACATCGATAAATACATTATAAAAAAAGTCTTCTAGGTCAGTCAAAAAAACCAAAACAAGTACCACAAAATTAACTTTGATTACATTTACCAAGAGTTTTTTTAACCATGAAAGCAGAAAAAAGTAATTTTTCTAGCTTATTAAAATAAACAGGTAATATTTGTCTCTATCTTCTTATCTTTTGATGAGACAGGTGATATTAGAAAATATAAAAAAGTTATATTAGGAATTGTATTTTTAACATTAAAATTATAAATTTTTTTAATGTTAATATGATTATATGTAATGATAAGAAAATATGAAAAAATTACATAAGAAAATAACCCTTTTTTTTTCTCATTTCATTCAACCCTTCTTCTCCGACGTCGACAAAACTATCAAATAAAGAATTTTTCTCTACTTTCAATGAGAATAAAGGTAGGACAATGAACAGGCAAATATGAATGGCAAGTAAACAGGTACAAGTAAGCAAGAGTTCCATTAATACATCTGAGTGTGCAATGAATAAGTAAGTGCAAGTGGTGATCAAACGAGAATTTTGCTGGTAGATCTACAGGTGAGAAAGTCAAGACATCTCTTCTTTTTTTCCATTGTTTCTCATGGATGCGACGGGTGAGAAAAATTTCTCATCCTCTCTTACACAAAATTTTTCCTTCAAAACTTAATGACACAG
Organism: Amphibolis antarctica; assembly: GCA_024699675.1. NCBI lineage: Eukaryota > Viridiplantae > Streptophyta > Magnoliopsida > Alismatales > Cymodoceaceae > Amphibolis > Amphibolis antarctica. The sequence continues at coordinate 12,337 of JAMKPZ010004286.1, forward strand.
ATACCTCATTTGAATTCCCACCAATTTCATTTATCATCCTTTCCCATTGTTCCCCAATGCAGAAATCCCCTTGAAACATAGAAACTGAAAATAAGGGTTTCTTTGTGCTGCCGCCTGGCCGAAAATCTGGAAAAGAAAAAAAATAAAATTCAGAACTTTCAAGGAACAGAAATTTTAAACACTTTGAAAATTCTGTGTCTGTTTTTGCACAACACATAAACCTAGGAAAATATATTTGATTTTCACTTGTACGCATCAAAAGAAATTAGAAAAATACGATGACCGGTGAGATTTGTATTTGAAGAAGTTGTTGAAGTTTTAGTAACGTGATTTATATTTTTTAAAAGTACGATAAATGATAAAAAATAATGATAAAGTTGACTTCTTATTATTATTATTATTATTTCATACTTTCAAAGATATAAATCTCTGTTTCTTCTTTGGAGAACTTTTCATTGAAGGGAATCAATTTCATCCAATTCAAGGGTTTGTGTGAATTCTCTTCGATGTAATTCAATTTCTTCACAAAATTGGACGAAATTCATATAAAATGGAAGTTTGAAATTCAACTTTGACATCTTCCTTGTAAATTAAGTAGAATCTCTCTACCTCTTATGGGACATCATACAACTCTTGCATCTCTTAAAAAATCTATTCCATGAATAGTTTAATTTTGAAATTTATGACATTTTACTTTTTTAAATAAAAAATAAATTTAATTTTATCTAATTTTGATATTTGCGTAAATACTAAAAATTCAAATTCTACGAGATACACAAATACCTTTATATCAAATTTAATTTCACTTAATTCAAATTTGACAAAAAAATAAATTTCTAATAATTCATTTTTATCTAAATCTATATATACAAACAGATTCTTGAAACAATTTTAATACACTAACGAACAAACACGTCTGCTTCAAAAACTGTAATAATTCTTCGCTAATTAAAAGTATAACAACTCTCCTTTTAAAACTACTTTTCATGTGAAGAGAAACTTTGTAAAGGGTCCATTCAATGGAGAAGTTTTCCGCTTTACAAATTTTTACGTATCATTATTATTATATAAATTTTTATTTCATAATTTACTATAGATCTAATACTTTAGTGGCATCTATAGAAAATCAATTCTATAGGTATTTAAACTTAGGTTATTTTTTGAATTTTTATTCTCTCCATTGAAATGAAGCAGTTTGGTAATTTTAGTTTTCTAATTTGAAATTAAGGAGGTAGAGAGGTTTAGAAGGGAAGAAGAGGAGATGATGACAATCAATTTTGATATATTCTTAGTTGTTAGATTGAACACTTATAAAATCAATTTTCTCACTACAAGAAATTTGGCTTATAGTATGGTGACAGATGTATTTCTAAATCCGTCATTATATTTTCAATCCATCATGGTAAGTATTTTGCATCTATCACTATTTATTGCTCGAAGATATCATCTAGTACTAAAAATCAAGTCATCTATCACTGAATGTGTTCTTTAGTGACGGATTCGAAAGTTTGTCAATATTAGTAGATGATATTTAATTTGTCATTTTAAATACAATCTTACAAATATTTGATTAATTTACTATACACTATCATGATACATAATAAATACAATTAGAAAACATTACAACAAACACAAACTTGAGAATGAGGTATAATTACGTGAGGTGAGGTTTACAATTTTCAAAAGATTACATGATTTACGATATAAATGTTTTAGTATAATTTTTTAATATAAAATATTAAAATTATTTGATAAATATTACTTTAGACAATTGTAGTGTACAGTGAAAATTAAAAAAAATATGAAAACCAACGAGAATGGAGTGTTCTTTTTCTTTATTTATAACTTTTGAGAGTGGAGAAAGTGATTTTTAGGTGAACGATTTTGAAATGGAAAGAGAGAGGAGTAATTTTAATAACGAAAGGAGTAGATTAAAGAATGCACATGTTATCATGAAATTGAAAGTATTTCTGGAAACCAGGAGTAAAGAAAAAAAATGAATTCACATGTATTTTTGTAGGCATTTATCACTATGCAACTATGTTTTTCATTATACATTATAACGTTCGACAATATTATTTATCAAATAACTTTTACATTATTTACTATTCATTAGATGTGATAACTCTAAAAAAAATACTATCATCACACCTCTAAAAAAATACTATCGTTACATTAACATAATAAATACTATTTATTATTTTATTATATATTTTATTTATTATTCATTACGACTCTAAAAAAAACACGCATTATTATAATAGATACTATTTATCATTCTATTACATATTTTATTCATTATTCATCGCAACTTTCAAAAAAATAACTAATATCTTCACTTTTTTATAATAAATCATATAATTTCTAAAAAAAAATCATAAAATTCAATTCAACCCACACAAAAAAAAAAAATCCCACCCAAACGCATGGAAAGCCTCAGTCAAGGTGACCAGCGTAGTGATGGCATTAATTAAGGCACGCCATTAAAGACGAGTAAGCTCGATGTCTACCATATATATATTTTTTCCATGCACGAATACTATTAACGTTTCTCTTTTGAGCTGGACGATGCGTGTCGTTATCGATTTGCTTCATGTTTTTCTATCAAGCCTCTTGTCACGTTCATACTTTCGGCCCCTGGGTGCGTGTGCTTGTTTTCTTCCTTTTTCTTTTTATCTTTTACACACAAGTTTGCGTTGTATCGATAAAATTCATAAATGTTCATTTGTACATGTAAAATTACACAGAAATAGCGGCGTTGGTCGTACCGGAGACGATGTAGTCGGCTTTTGGAGCCGCACGCGATGGAGGGAATGCCAAGCTCAAGCTTTGACAGACGTCGATCTTCGAAGCATTCAGCACATTGAAGGCGTGATTTCAATTCCAGGCCGGGGTATAACTTATGTGAACAATACCAACAGAATACAGATGAACAGTACTTGCACAGTGTTGCCAGTGGAGAGAAGCTTCAATGAATGACGAGGTCTCCAGTTGCGCCTGGAAGAGAAGTTTCATTAATGAGCAGTGTCGGTCGCAGTGGAGATGATGCAGCTGGTTTCCAGAGTTGCATGTGATGGAGGGAGTGCCAAGCTTGAACTTCGACAATTGATCTCCAGAGGATTCAGTACATTGGAGGCACGACTTCAATTCTAGAGGCATAACTTACGTAAACAGTATGGACAAAATTTAGATGAATTAAATTTCATTGACACAAGCACTCCTAAGTCTTCGATCTATTGACAGGGCGAAGGCTCAAAATAAAAAGAGAGATACAAAGTGAAGAGGACAATATCAAACTCCGCCTAAAAAGGGAGAGGTACATTAACGAGAGGAGAAAGAAAAACAACAGCAAGACAAGGAATGCAGATAAATGAAAAGCTGCAAAGAAAAACAAACCAGAAACCCATCAAAACACAACTTTGATGAAACAAAGAACAGTCGAGGGACAATTCCTGTTGAAAATAATCAACTTCTCTTGTAGGAAGGAATGCTTCATTTGTCGACATAGTATTGACTTCCAACATTAATAGGGAGATCAAGATCAGGTAACAGAAGGATAGCAAATCTCATGATCAACATGTAATCCTCCACTTCATGCAGGTCTCCTATAGGCTTGTGGGTGTGTTTGTTTTGTATATATCTGAGATCCATTTTAAGGTGCGTTTATTTTAGCTTTAGAGTAATACTTCAAAAACTTAGGGTAATACTGTAATTGCGGTTTGAAAGAGTTGTAATTATATATAAGAGTGATGTTTGTTTATCAGAGCAATAGCTTTTTATAATGATTTAAATTTAACTTTGAAGAATCTGTTTTAAATGTAATTTAATTAATATTTGATGAGTTGTTTGTTATTTATGTTGATATTTTTCTTTTATAAATAATTTTTTATTATAAAGGATATTTTAAATACTATTTTTAAAATAAATATTTCAGAATACATTTGTTAGTTTCTTCTTCTCATATTGATCATCTAAAGATAGATATTTTAAACATATATATATATATATATATATATATATATTATTGTAAACATTTTCGCATTAATTACAAAATATATTTCAATATTATACTACAAATTTCGTGTTTTGCATTTTAAAATAAAAAATCAAAATCAAAATACATATTCAATAGTAGGTTTTTTCATCTTTTGTAGAAGCTAGGATAAAAAAGAATCAGAATGAGTAGTTCATGACCTACTCTTCATCTCTTTAAAAAATATGTTTGCAAGAAGCAATTGTACTAGGAGCTAGGAATTATTGCAGTATAAATTAAGATCACATGTGTTTATTTGGCACCTTATTGAAGTTACTCCAAATTACGTCGAAAACTAAGAGTTTCTCTGAACAAACACACCCTTAGAGTAAAATTGTACTTAATTGTATATATGGTTATGTGTGAGAATAGTTTTGATAGATAGAAGTTGTCATCCTTTAATTTTTTTATTTAAAGTTGATTTTTTATTTTAAAGTATATATCTTTTAAAATAAAATGAAAAAATTGAAGAAACTTTCCGTAAAATTTAGGGTTTAGGGTAAACTTTTTGTAAACCCTAAACCATAAAATTTCAAAATATAACTATTACCCTTTGCCAACACAAGTCAACCCTTTTAAAACAATTATTCAATGGTTTACAAAAAAAGAAGAAGCTTTGTTGATCTAACTCTTTTAGGACTATATATGTTAATACAACTTGATCAATTGGGAGGCCTAAAAAATCTACTTATGTCGACCTAAATTTGACCGCAATTGGTCCCCCACACTTCCATTGCTTGGTTAGGGTTTAGTCATGAAGGCAACCTAACAACTTTCAAAAGATTAAACTAAATTGGGCAATGATTCAATTTAATCGTGATAGATAGTGCTAACCCTATCCCTAAAAACATGTTTGATATATTGTTTGTTTTTAAAACAAAAGTTATCAATCTATTTATGAGGCAAAGACTCAATCAAAATGAGGTTACAGTGTAAAGAGATCGAATTAAATCAAAGCCCCCACATTGATAATTAGCAACCAATCTAATGCAAATCTACTTTATAATATAATATATGATATTAAATGTAATGTTATAATTAACATCTAAGCATTATACTTATAATATAATATAATATAAATGCATTAAAATGTAAAAAACTAATATGATAACATACAATAATACATACATTCAAAGTATCTACATTAATGCATACATAAATAGTGCAATGTTGTATGTTACATGTTAATATATTAAAATGTATAATAATAATAATAATACGATATGTGTAAATTTTACCTTATTAAAATTAATTAGCCAGTAACAATGCTACAAGAAATTAAGTATATAGTGACAGATGTATTTCTGAATTTGTCATCATTTTTTAGCTACAGAGAGGGATTTTTCAATCCATCGCTGTAGATGTTTTGGATTCGTCACTACTTGTTTTTATAGTGACAGATGTTTTAATTTGTCAATAAAAATTGGATTATCCATCACTAAATGAGTCACATAATGATGGATTTAAAAGTTTGTCACTATTAGCAAATGATATTCATCATTTTAAATCTCTATTTTGTGACAAATGACTTAATCCGTCAAAAAAAGAATGTTGTCATCTGTCACCATTAAGATTATAACACTCTTCATTTTCACACCTCCAACTCGATCTTCGTCTTAGCCCTAAATCTATCTCCTGCAGGCATTGTCAATTGCTTATAAAGTCCTTTTGCAGACAAATAAGTGATATAAATATCTCAATTTTTCTCATTATTTTCATTATATAACCATTTTTCCCAATAATATGTATATAAATATACAATATTTATGTTTAAAATAATATATTAAATTTAATTTTGATATACTAATTAACAAGAATTAACACATGAGAAAAACAATAACACAACAAATTAAAAAATAGTAATACGATTGTGAGATCCACACACACACATATATATATATATACATGGGAGCACGAAATTTACTTTTTTTAAAACACTCTTTTTTTTGGTGAAATTTAAAAATACATTTTTTCTCTTCACCTAAAAAAACATATATACCATTTAACTAAAAAACTCTGCCAATGTACGTGATGTCAACATAATGTTATGAATCTTCGTATATATAGTTATGTCTTAACTATACGAACCTAGACAAATAAATAAATATTTTTATTTTTATTTTTTTACAAAGTACTCGATGATGTCAACATAACATTACGATCCTTCGTATAGTTATATCTTAACGACCCAATACTATTCAACTTGAGCATTTGTAGATTATTATTTTAATATATATATTAAACACAGTTTTGTGAATATATTTTATGAATAACGATTTTGAGTGCTTTTTTTAGGTGAAATGTAATTTTTTTTACGTTAAAATAAAAAGATAACTTTCGCACAAGTGAAATGGGTGAGGGATTATTTTTTTTACTCTCTCTCTCTACTTTTCCCATCGTTGTCTTTGCCATTCACCATCCATCCAATAGTCACCTACATGACAGAAATGACTTCAATGGCTACAGAGCAATTATTGCCTATATATATATATATATATATATATATATATATATATATATATATATATATATATCA
>JAMKPZ010004287.1:0-18566 GCA_024699675.1 Amphibolis antarctica
GGTGTACATACTCATACACTCGGACGGTCGGCGTTGGCAAGGATGCATGCCGACGACCTCATCTTGGAAGCCTTTCCGAGGCATCGGGAGAGAAACTTTGCTTCTCCTGGTAAAATGGAACCGTCGGGATGTACATACTCATACACCTAGATGGCCGGTGTCGATAAAGATGCATGCCGACGGCCTCATCTCGGAAGCCTTTTTGGGGCATCGAGAGAGCAGCTTTGCTTCTCCCGATAAAAAGGAACTATCGAGGTGTACATACTCATACACCCGGATGGCCGGCGTCGGGAAGGATGCATGCCAACGGCCTCATCCCAGAATCCTTTCCGGGGCATCGGGAGAGCAACTTTGCTTCTCCCGGTAAGATAAGTGGGGAATAGGTAAAACACGACCACAGACATGGTGACCACTGCTACGGGCCTCTGGTTGAAACGCCAGAGGTCTAGTGAGTCTACCCGTCTACCTATCGGGCATCCAGGTCTGGGACCAGATGTTCGCCCGATATGCCGCCTCCACTTCCTAGTGCAGAGATTTCTGCACCCAATCCCAAAAGATGGGAGAGGTGGACACCATCAGGGAGATAGTCGTCTATAAGCGGATACGACACATTTGACGGTGGCTAGGTGCTTCAAAGAAGGGAATAGAGAAAACCCGACGATGCGTTCATAAAACACGTAACAAAATGTAGGTTCCCATATAAAAAGACCCAACGAAGGAATCGTGACTGAACTGACCTCGTCCGTATCAGGTGGATTTACTCGACAGGGAGGGAGGCTGCCGGTACCTTCGGAAGCATTTCAGGAGGAATGATACCCGAGCATGTCCTCCAACCTTTCCCTTTGCATGGGGAAGGTCCAGTACGGTCGAGGTTCAAAGGAAAGAGGCTAAGTCAGGAGCATGATGGCAAGGGAAAGAGGGAGCTTACCTACAAGGAGTCACTGACGATGGTCGGAAGTCCTTGCTCCGGTGTGGCAAGAGGATGTCGGTGCTCCGAGTAGCTCCCCTCTAAATCACGCCTACAGAATCTCAGAAAAAGCCTTCTTCGGAATCTTGGAAAACCTCCTTCTTCAAAACGTCAGAAAAAAGGTCCCTTTGCATGGAATAGATGACCCTCTATATAGGGAATTCCCTTCCATTTTGGGTGATCCTAGGATGGAAACTCCGCGTACATTTTGGTTTAATCCCGTGATCTACGTGAAGGATTGATTACAAGATTTAAGTAATTAAATCTTGCCATATTTTTCTAATGGATTTGAATTATTACCCAGCCATCTAGCCAGCAACCATGACAGGTTGGTCGACGGCCAGGTAAGGGAGATCGACGTGCGTTAGGAATGTAGCCAGGGGTCTGGCGGAATTAGGCCGTGGCGGAGAGCTGAGATTGTGCATCAATTGTTGATCCGGAGGCCGTGTACTCTACCCGGAAAGTTGAACTAAGCTTTGCCTATGGCCATCGTAACCTCACGGCACTTACCTTGCTTCCCCCATCTAGACAATGGTACTTCCACCTTTGCATGTCTTGTATTAGCTGAAGTTCCATATGGTCGGCCATTTTCTCTCCACTGACGTTTGCGAGCGTGTTGACGAGTGTACCTGCATGTTGGCAGAAGAGTTTGGGATCGGCCGCCAGGGCATTTTACTGGCGTGCTGGTTGGTGGCCGGTTGATTTACCCGACCGCCTGATAGGTGCTGAGCATGGCCTTCAACACCAGCGAAGTAGAACTTCACCAGGGTGGAGTTTGGGGGAACCGACTACCGGTGGGTGGTTGATTGATTTACCTGGCCACCCAATAGATGTCAAGCTTGGGGGTCAACACCGACAGTTCCCTTTTACCGGGAGAAGCAAAGCTGCTCTCCCAATGGCCCAAAAAGGCTTTCAGGATGAGGCCATTGGCATGCATCCATGTCGACGCTGACCATCCAAGTGTATGAGTATGTACACCCCGACGGTTCCTTTTTACCAGGTGGAGCAAAGCTGCCCTCCCGATGCCTTGGAAAGGCTTACAGGATAAGGCCGTCGGCATGAGTCCTTGCCAACCCTGGCCAAACTAGGTACATGAACTCTTGTCCCTAGTAGGAGAGGCAAAATGTCAGGCGGAAGCCGGGTAAGGGGACCAGGCAGTCCGATGTTCCAGCCGGCTATCTCACCAGACCTTCGACTCTTCAGCCAATGGTCCATAATGGTGACCACCACGCCTTTCTCTCTCTCTTTTTCTCACCGGATCCCCAGTGAATCCTTGCACTGGTGGGTTTCACTAACTTTACTGGAAGGAATAAGACTATTCCTCCCAATGCCCTAAAAAGTCTTCCAAGATGAGGCCATGTTTGGCTAGGCCAACTATCGTCGTTTTCCATTTTTAGAGCCAGAGAGAGGCCGGAATTACCTAGGTTATTTGGGGGTGCCTAACACCTTCCCCAATAGTACCTTGAGTCCCGTATCTAGTTCTCTCATTTTTCGCATAGTTTTACATGGTTTTATACCATTTCTACGGTTTTTACCATTTTGATAGTGGAAGGACACTTCCCCATCCGGTTTTCTTTGTTTTTAACGCAAAAATAAGGTGGCGACTCTGTTTAACGAGCTATCCACCCCATGTGGCAATGTGCTTCTCAATCACCTTTCAATTCTCTGTACCTCGGCCCATCCGCCGGCTCTACTGGTAGAACCCCATGGGCTTCCAGGTGATAGTTGGATGAAAGAGGGGGTACAAATTTTTGGCGACTCCGCTAGGGAGACTCAAACTCCTGCTCGTACGGCTCTTTTACGATTGGTTTTTTCTTTTTACGAGTCCTATGGCTTGACAACCCAACAAAGTCGTCACTAAGGGCTTAACAACCCAACAAAGTCGTCACCACAGGGCTTGACAACCCAACGAAGTCGTCACTATCGGGCTTGACATCCCATGCACGAGTGTGCCGGCAGCTACGTCCTCAGCAACCACCAACTTGGCAATTACGCCAAGTCTTTCACCCAGCACAGGCTAGAGCTACAGCCATCCGGTCCCCATTCCCATCATCCGGTAGCCGAAAACGTTCAACACGGGTGCCGCACGATGGAGCCGGGACAGCTAGCCTGCTCAGTCTTAGTAGCATCCTCTACAAGTAGAGCATTGGCCAACATCGTGGGGCAGAACTAGGGGCATTCTGCCCCTCCCCTACCACACTCACCTGGACAGGCGAACGTGACCAACTACTTGCTCCCTTGCTTGGGAGTCTATCTAATTTCCACCTCTTCGCAAGTCAGCAGCCGGCCCATCCACTCGACGCTCTACCCAAACCTCTAAAAGACCAACACCACAGGGTAGAACTAGGGGCATTCTGCCCCTCCCCACTCTTCGTATGCTCTGTAGCCAAAGCAGCTGGCGAAGCTTAGGGAGGGCCTCGTGCCTCAAACAAGCGTACGTGACAAGCATGTCGCGTACTCAACCAGAGCACATCATAGCCGCTGCCTTCAAACAGGCCGATCGCCGACATCTCTGACTGGCACTCCACTAGCTGACCGAGATGCCAACTCCTGACAGGTATGCTCCCTTTCCCCCAACAAATCCTCTCCTAGAACTCACACGTCGCACCATGCACGCACGATAGGGAGGTCCATCCTTCCGGTCATCCTGCCTCGTCGGTGCTGGAAAGGAACAAGGTTGACAAGGCTAGCAAAACTGTCACCCCCAAGAATTGGCATGGGTTCCGAGTCTCAGTCCACCAGAAAGTGCTCGTGCCCCCCTTAATCTCGCCATCGCAAACATCTAGGTCACCATCCACCGGAAGAAATGCAAGGACACTGGCAAATGACCTGGCCCCCAATCACAGCCTGTTGCCCCAGTGCCTTATAGATTCCACCACCCAACCGGCCTTCCGCTAACCGCCGTGTCATCCTTACCTGGTAGCCGCGTCCACGGCCAGTGGTGAGAATAGTTTGCAGTAGTAGGCGGCACATCTGGCTCAAGAAGTACTATCCAGACCTCTAGGACAAACTACCGACCCTAGGAGTGTTACCAAATACAACTGGGTTACTATGTAAAAAACCTGAGCACCCAAGTTTTTTAACTCCGACGGCGTCAAGACGAAGTAGAGTGAGTAATCCAAGTTTGTCCTTATCTCCATGGTTCTTGCTGATTCTGAGCAGTTGCGAAATATCGACGGGAGATCACTTCTCCCTTCGAATGAGCATCCAAGTTCCTCTTTTACCTAGCCCGAGTGCCACCCAACAAGGAGGGAGATCAGCAACTTTGGCTCCCTCTAGGTAAGGTATTCCCCTTGGACCCAGTTGCAACACCGTCAGGTTATTCTGCTTGCCAACAGCACGTGGGAAGGGCTAGTAATATTCTTTTATTTAGTTTTTATTTTCATCTTCTATTTTGTAAAGGAAAAGAATAGCAAAAAGAAGAAAATGAAAAAAATAGAGAAAAATGAAGAAGAAGAAAAGTCAGTAGCTAGAGTCCTTCTTCAATGAAAAAAGAAGAAGAAGGTTACTTGTTGTTGAGTCCTGAAAGCATACGGACTCCTGTATAGGGGAAGGGTAGATTTTAGGGTACACCACTGACTGTTGGCAGTCTAATACCTGGCTTGTTGCGATCGGTCAAGTACTCCCCTTCTTTCAAGGCTTGGCAACCCATCGAAGTCTGCCAATACAACCGGGTGTCGGGACCCATTTGCCAACACCCACTCCTCCCTTTTTCTTTAGTCCTAGGGCTTGACATCCCAACTAAGTTGTCAAGATAGGGCTTGGCATCCCTCACAAAAGACCTGCTGGCAGCAGCATCCTTAGCAGCATTGGGCTTGGCATCCCACTGAAAGTCACTTCTACCCCCGGGTTCCGATACCCACATTTTCGAAACCCGCACTATTCTATCCACTATCTTTGCAACCCTTGAGAAATCTTGTGAGAAAGGATTAGCATAACTATGGGCAGAAGGATAGCTTTCAGATCTTTCCTTTAGGGTCACTTCCGCTAGACAAAGGAACCACATTTAACAAATCCACCTGCATGAATGTCCAGTGGTTCCTTTTGGTTGTGAGGTAAGGCACCTTTCATTCCCGTACAGGTTTGGATAGCACCATTGGGCTAGAATAGCCACCTTGCACGGACTCTATCACGGGTAGTCATTTGAAAATCCCCTTGCCTCCTACATGCCACTATTTCAGTTCATAAAACTTTGGCAAATAGACTTGGCATCCACCACCTTTATAGTACCAATGAGGCAGAATATAGGAGGATGGGCCATAATACAATGTCTCAACACCTTCACACACATTACTACTTGTGCTCATAAATGAGGGGAGGAAACACCACTTCCTCCCCACCTAGGGGGACTAATGTGTGAATAAGTGTGCAAGTAATAAGTAAGCCGGCGGGTCAATCAGCCAGCCACCGCTTATGAGATACGACTGCCCACGGATAGTTGGCACCTCGATTGCGTCCAAAATCAGGATGCTAACCGTTCCCTACAAGAATGAAGGAGGTACCCCCATGCATCACCCAGCTTAGACAGCTAGACGCCACTATGAGGGCCCATGCCAAACGAGACGTCACACGGAGAGACAGCTAGCTGCCAAGTCAATCAGTCGGTAGCCGCTCACAAGACACGGCTGCCCAAAGGAAGCCAACATCCCAGTCGTGCCCAAAATGAGGACGCTAACCGCATTCCGTGGAACGAAGAAGGCTCGGCCACGCAGTACCCAGCTCAGAGAGCTGGATGCCACTACACGCGATCCGGCTAAAATGCCACATCGCACGGAGGTAAGACTGATCAACGGAAGGGAATAGTGGGCTGTCCAATATCAGCAGCCGATTGTCGCTAAAGTGACCCTACTTATGCTGGTAGCTGGTAGTTCTGCCATGTCGTGAGTACCCTCTCCATATCACTCCCTCGCACTTTACTATAGGATATACTCATATACATGCAAACATTCTAATGTGCAGAATCCACGTAGGAAACATTTTTTGAAAAAGATGATTTGCATTATGAATAACTTTCTCCGAGTACAGACAAGAAAAAAAAAGTGCAGGGTACAAGAGGTCAGTCCACGTCACTGTCCCTCCAACGCCCGACCTTTCGACGCTCGACCCTCTGACACTCCTGCTCGACCTCCCACGCCTCCATTCACTCAAGCAACCTGACCAACTGGTCCTCGTAGGTCATCACCCACAAAAGAACGTCATCCCAAGCACTCAACCGGTCCATTGCCGTCCGTACGCATTTGCCCATGGAGGTCAGAAGGGTCTCTGTGGACAACGCACCTGTAGTCGTGCTCGAGCCCGGGGCTCCACTTGGGAAAGGTGAGGCAGCGGTAGAGGCAGTCGATTGACGTCCTATCGAAGGTTCGGCAGATGGCCCGGTAGAAGTCACAATAGACGAGCTGGCTCGCTTAGAAGCGAGCCTCTTGTAATGACCAAGATTGGTCGCCGTGATGGGCCGAGTCAGGAGCGTCGTCTTTTGCCGACCACAGGTCGAAACGCGCAGGAAGCCTGCCAGCTCGACCATGGCCTCGCCAAACAACAATTGGCTAGGAGGCCTCTAACCCAGATAGATAACGCTTTGCATCTGTTGTCGGACTGCCGCCACCCAGTTTACCTGGCAACCGGTTACCACCGAGAAAGTCACGAGGTAAGTCGCCACACTCACCTTGTCCCAATGTCCCCCTTTTGGCAGGACGGTATTGTTCAAATTGAACAAGATGAGGTGGGCGACCAGGTTCAGGTCACGCATCTTGACCACCCATCGATCCAACCCGGTATCCATTGCAACTGCCGCGTTGATGTCGCCGATGCTCCAAGGGAGGCGCGGCAGAGGGGCAAAAACATCCAACCCAGTAGAGCGGAGACCGAGCACCTCGAGTAGGAGTGCATCAAAAAGTGCGACTGGACCTATCCGAAAGCCGAGAACAAGTTGCAACTCCACCTCGGAAAAGTTGAAGTACATCTCGGTGACTAGGTCGGGGACGGTCTCCACCTGGTGAAAATCACAGACGAATTAGAGGAGCCCCTGCGTGGCAAACAGCTACTCCACACTTCTTCCCCCCAGGTGATCGTCCATGGGGAAAACAAGCTCTTGATCAGTGACAGGAGGCGAGATGCCCTCGACCGCTACCTCGGTGTAACCGGCACCCGGGTAATGCCACGGGATGGCCAGGCAGATAGATTCTGCATCTGACCCCATGTCGTCGGGCCTTGCCGGTGGCATGTCAGAAGATTCTGGGAGGAGCCGATTCCTCCTGACCAACATCTTATGGTGTGTCCTCCATCATGAGCCCGCGCAGGGAGCCTCCGCAGATCCCTCACCTTCTGCGCCTTCCTCCGGCGAACAAGAGGCAGATGCCTTAGGGTCCCACGCCGCTCCGATAACCACCATTGGGAGATAGCAACGGTAGAGGTCGAGTCACACCCCCCGTCCATAAGTAGGTAAGACACCTGCAACCGGATGGCCTCTGCATGGTCAAGACAGGCAAGGTCTTCCACTGGTAAATCCCTAAGTGTTGGGGGCAGGGTCTCGAGCCACTATTGCACTAGGTCAACAAAGGCGGCAATCGTCCGCCGGACATGCCCCATGACATGTTTTGTCCTAAGCATCAGGAAGAGGAAGATGAGGCAGGAAGAAAGTGAAATGGGGAGGAAGGCGGAAAAGCGGACAAGACCAGGGAAACAGGGAAGAAGACGAAGAGACAAAGCGCGAAGTTGGAAGGAAGGGAGGATGGATATCGCCATTGCCTGGAAAATCAAAGGAAGGACCCGAAAAACCCTTGATGGAGCTGCAAGTCACGCTAAGAGGTGGGAAATGCAGGTGCCCTTCGCGTCCTATTTATAGGCAAAAATCGATGGGACGTGACATGAAAAGTGCCTACACATGACTACCGGCTTGCCGGCACTAACAAGGTGGCTGCCGGTTAAGCAACCGTCTGAACCAAAAATCGAGGGGAGGTGATGTGACGACTGCCTGTGCTGACAATCGTGTAGATTTCAGACTGCAGACATGACACGTGCCTGCATGAGGTTAATTCCTGCTGGTTAACAGCTGGGAGAACTTTCCAGCTCGACCACCTAGTGTGCCGGTAGATTGAAGGTGTCTTCCAGTTAGAGAACCGAAAGTGTAAGTCCATCCCCTTTTATGGCGTCTCCTAGTTAGGTAACTGGGAGTGTAAGCCCAACTCCCCCTAAGGCGTCTTCTGGTTAGAGAACCGGAAGTGTAAGTCCATCCCCTTTTATGGCGTCTCCCGATTAGGTAACCTAGAGTGTAAACCCAACTCCCCCTAAGGTATCTTCTGGTTAGGCAAACCAGAAGCGTAAGTCCACACCACCGTGGCAACTCTTGGTTAAGATACCGGGAGTATAAGTCCGTGCTCACCCACATGAGGTGACGAGGAGCCTGTAGGCAGCTCTCAATGAATCCTTCGAGAGTATAAGTCTGGCCCTCACAGTTCAGAGTACATCCTCTCTGAACTTCTTAAGACTTCTCTTGACACACCTTTCAGGAAAGTTTATCTCACTCTTAATGAGCGATGGATGTTCACAAAGTGTGAAGCCTTGCATTATTTATCACCTATGCATGGAGGGTCATTCAACCCTAGGACATTGGTTTCCTTCCACTGAGGTCATACAACCTCGCCTAGGGAGGGGCATTCTATTGACCCCCATGCTTAACATCTATCGGGCAGCTAGGTAAATCAACCAGCCACCCACCGGCACACCGGTATATCACCCAGTAGCCGGTTCCCCCAAACACCTCCCTGGCACGATTCCACTTCACTGGTACTGAAGCCCGTGTTTAGCACCTATTGGGTGGCTGGGTCAATCAGCCGACCGCCCACTAGCACACTAGTAAATTACGCCAGCGGCCGATCCCGAACTCTTCTACCAACATGCAGGTACACTCATCAACATGCCTGCAAACGTCAGAGGAGAGAAAACGGCCGACCATACGGAACTTTGGCTAATACAAGGCATGCAATGGCGGAAGTACCATTGTCCAGATGGGGGGAGGCAAGGTGAATGCCATGAGGTTACGATGGTCATAGGCAAAGCTCAGTTCGACTTTCGGGGCAAAGTACATGGCCTTTGGATCAACTGGTGCACAATCCCAGCTATCTGCCACGGCCTATTCCCCTGAACCACTAGCTATATTCCTAGCGCATGTCGATCTCCCTTACCCAACAGCTGGGAAACCTACCATGGTTGCCAGCTAGACGCCTGGGTAAATAATACAAATCTATTGGAAATATATGGCAAGATTTAATTACTTAAATCCCACAATCAATCAATTACGTGGATCACGAGATTAAACCAAAATGTATGTGGGGTTTTCATCCTGGGATCACCCAAAATGGAAGGTAATTCCCTATATAAAGGGTCCTCCGTTCCATGCACAGGGGGGCTTTTTCTGACATTCTGAAGGCATGATTCGGAGGAGAGCCACTTGGAGCACCGACGCCCTATTGCCGCACCAGAGCAAAGACTTCCAACCATTGTCGGCGTCTCCTTGTAGGTAAGCCCCTCTTTGCCTTGCCATCATGCTTGGAATTGAGCCTCATTTCTTCAAACCCTGACCATACTGGACCTTCACCACGCAAAGGGAAAGGTCAGAGGATATGCTTGGGTATCATTCCTTTGGGTATGCTTCCGAAGGTACCGGCAGCCTCCCTCCTTGTCGGGTAAATCCACCCAGTACGGTCAAGATTAGTTCAATCATGATTCCTTTGTCGAGTTTTCCATATGGAAATCCACGTTTTCTTACATGTATTACGAGCATATCGTCGGGTTTTTTCTATCCCTTTTCTTTGAAGTGTCTGGCCACCATTGGACGTGTCGTCTCCGCTTACAGATGACCGTCTACCCAAAGGTGTCCACCTCTCCCGTCTTTTGGGACTAGGTGCAGAAATCCCTACACCCGGAAGTGGAGGCGGCATACCGGGTGAACATCCGGTCCCAGACGTAGATGTCTGGTAGGCAGACGGGTAGACCCACCAGACCTCTGGCTTTTCAGCCAAAGGTCCGTAGTGGTGGTCACCACGTCTATAGTCGCGTTTTACAGATTTTCCACTTATCTCACTAGGAGGAGCAAGATTACCCTCCCGATGCCCCGGAAAGGCTTCCAAGATGAGGCTGTCGGCATGCATCCTTGCCGACGCCGGCCGTCTGAGTGTATGAGTATGTACTCCCCGATAGTTCCCCTTTATCGGGAGGACAAAGCTGCCCTCCCGATGCCCCGGAAAGGATTCCGAGATGAGGCTGTCAGCATGCATCCTTGTCGACGCCCGTCGTCCGAGTGTGTGAGTATGTATACCCCGATGGTTCCCCTTTACCGATAGAAGCAAAGATACTCTATCGATTCTCCAGAAAGGCTTCCAGGATGAGGCCGTCAGCATGCATCCTTGTCGACGCCAGTCGTTCGGGTGTATGAGTATGTACACTCCGACGGTTCCCTTTTACCAGGAGAAGAAAAGTTGCTCTCCCGATGCCCTAGAAAGGCTTTCGGGATGAGGCTAATGGCATGCATCCTTGCCGTTGTCAGCTATCCGGGTGTATGAGTATGTACACCCCGACGGTTCCCCTTTACCGGGAGGAGCAAAATTGTTCCCTCGATGCCCTGGAAAGGCTTCCGGGATGAGGTTGTTGGCAAGCAACCTTGCCGATGCTGGTCGTCCGAGTGTATGAGTATATACACCCTGATGGTTCCTTTTTACTGGGTGGAGCAAAGCTGGCCTCCCGATGACCTGGAAAGGCTTCCAGGATAAGGCCGTCGGCATGAGTCCTTATCGACCCTGGCCAAACTGGGTACATGAACTCTTGTCCCCAACAGGAGAGGCGGAATGTCAGGCGGAAGCCAGGTAAGGGGACCTAGCAGTCCAGCGTTCCAGTCGGCTATCTCACCAGACCTTCGGCTCTTCAGCCAACAGTCCATAATGGTGACCACCATGCCTTTCTCTCTCTCTTTTTCTCGCCAGATCCCCTATGAATCCTCGCACTGGTGGGTTTCACTTACTTTACCGAAAGGAATAAGACTATTCCTCCCGATACCCTGGAAAGTCTTATAGGATGAAGCCGTGTTTGGCAGGGCCGACCATCATCGTTTTCCATTTTTAAAGCCGGAGAGATGCTGGAATTACCCAGGTTGTTTTGGGGTGCCTAACACCTTCCCCAACAATACCTTGAGTCTCGTATCTAGTTCTCTCATTTTTCACATAGTTTTACACGGTTTTATACCATTTCTGCGATTTTTACCATTTTGGTGGCAGAAGGACACTTCCCCATCCGATTTTCCTTATTTTCTACGTAAAAATAAGGTGGCGACTCCATTTAACAAGCCATCCGCCCCATGTGGCAATGTGCTCCTCAATCACCTTTCAATTCTCTGTACCTCGACCAATCTGTCGGCTCTGCTGGCAGAACCCCATGGGCTTCCGGGTGATAGTTGGATGAAAGAGCGGGTACAACTGGGTAGAGAGTAGATTCGAGCGTTAATAAGGTGTTCACTACTCAGGTGTTGTAGCAGGTGATCCACCCTTTCTATGGTCATTTTAGCGTGGTGACAACACGTTGGGTGGTTGGTAGAAAGGCGTGTAGCAACTTACTTTGTTGGGTTCTAGCACTATTCGGGAGAAGAATAAGATTTCCTGTTGGATCAACTTTTATTTCCTGTTTTATTAGTTTAGTTTAGTTTTTAATGTATTCTCATCTTATATCTTGGTTAAAATTTTGTAAATACTATGAATATATGTTTATAAAATTTGATGTTTATGTAAAGTTCTCTTCTTTCTTGTAAAGTTATTTGTCTTTGTTGTGGTATTGTATGCTTTGCGTGACTAGCCTTTGTGTTCTTTTGTATATGCTGTAAGTTTGTGAATATTGTTTTACTGTTAAGTTTTGTACAATTGTGTTTCTCTATTTCTTCTATTTTTTGCTAACACTTGATAGTTTTGTATGTTTTCTATATTAACCTCTAACCGTTTTTACTTGCTAACTTACTGACTTTTTTGTTTGTATTAATTTTGTTAACTAATTTTGTCATTCTAACCCACTAACAGATTTTTACATCACTAACATCTAACTTTGTATTTATTTTCCTATTTGTTTTGTGAATGATTTACTAACCACTAACTTAACAGTATTATTTAACTTACCTTCTTATTTAGCTAGATGACCAATCGAATAAAGTGCTTGATATCTTTGGATATACACAA
The DNA here is from genome assembly GCA_024699675.1 of Amphibolis antarctica. Lineage (NCBI taxonomy): Eukaryota > Viridiplantae > Streptophyta > Magnoliopsida > Alismatales > Cymodoceaceae > Amphibolis > Amphibolis antarctica. The sequence goes on from JAMKPZ010004287.1 coordinate 12,178, forward strand.
GGTCAAATGAAGCTAATGAACAAGATAAGGGGTTTTGTATTAGTAGATAGCTTGTTATTGTTATTTATTTCTTCTTATAGGTTTCTGTATTTTAGGTGGAATCTCGTTGAGATTCCAGGTTTTGCAACAAAGGTTCATTGCGTTATAGCATTGCTCACTGGAGTAAGTTCGTTGAGGGTCGTTTAACATAAGTTAAATGACCATGACCAAGCAGTCTTTGCCTCTACTTGAGAATTGGTGTTTTGATGTAAAAGTCCAAAAAAAAATTAGTAAGTTAATGAACAGTTCGAAGTTTTAACATGGGCATGTGACTTTTTAAGTTTGGCACATGATTTTCTTTGTGCACGTGTATGACCAATTTTCGACGTTTTAGCGTTAAAAACCCAATGTGTTTGGGAAGTTAGCATTAAAAGCCCAATTTCCTGAACTGCAAAATTATTCTTTTTATTTTATATTTTCTAGACGATGAACTAACATTACAGACTAACTAGACGGTTAGGCGTCTTATATTATAGACTAACTAGAAGGTGGACACATCCAGATGTTGGCTCAAAAGTCCAGTGGTTGAGTCATTTTAGTAGGAAACTGATTGGAGACCAGGAGTGGCCAAAGAAGGCATGCAGGTGGAAGAATGTCCCAGCATTTGGATGTGTCCTTCTGGATGTCAGTTGTCGATGATTTTGAGGGTCCTTTGTAATGCTAAGATTAGGGTTTCTTATGTGCCCTATAAATAGGGTTGTAACGAGTTGTAACTTAGTGCGTATGTAAGAAAGCTAGTCAACGGTGCAAGTAAGAAAACATTAGCACCCTCGTGGATTAGGCAGTTGCCGAACCACGTAAAAATCCTCATGTTGCCTCCTTCTTCTTTCTTCTTCTTCTCTTCCACCTTGTATTCTTCCACTCACGCCGAACAACATGAGGGAGAGTGTGTGTTTCCGTCAATGAGCAACCTGAGGAGACACGTATTGTTGAGATGTGTGACGGGTTGAAGCGTACTGGGTGACCAGAAGTGTGGTTGCGATTTTCCCAACATTAATGTATATGCAAAATCGAATGTCCTCAACTTAATTTGCACACCTACATGAAAACACACAGAGAAAACAATAGAAAAAGGAAGATCACACATGAATGCACAAGGTGTAGACTAGAGAACTACTAGGGCTTGAATAAGTTAGTTAAGAGGCTACCTGATGCAAAATTTGATAAGAATAAAATTTGTAAGGTCTATCAAATGAAAAAATAAAGAAAGAATTCATTTAAAAGCATTAATGAGATTAAAACTAAGAAAGAACTTGAGCTCATTCACATGAATTTGTTTGAACCTACTCAAACTTTGAGTCTTGGTGAGAAGAAATATATCTATGTGATTACTTTAGGTTTACCTAGGTAATCTTCCTTGCTCATAAGAAAGATGCTCTTACGGAATTTAAGAAATTTTGCTTAAGAATACAGAATGAAAGAGAAATTAAGATTAAGAAACTAAGTGATCATGAAGGAGAATTTGAGAATATTGAATTTCAGGAATTTTGTGATAAGATGAGTATTGGCCTTGGGTTTTCTTGTGTTAGGAGCCTTCAACAAAATGGAATTGTTGAGAGGAAGAATAGGAGTATTCAGGAAATGGTTAGGACTTTTATTAATGAAAGTGGTACCAAAGTTAGAAGTCATAAGTTTGAATCTTAGCAGGCATGTGTTGGGTGGTTTGTTGGGTGACTATAGTGAAGGACTAGTAATGTTGAAGGCCGTAATGGGTTAAGTTATAGTCAACCATACACAATGGGTTGATTATATTGGAGACCAAGATAAGCAAAGTCACAAGTCTAGCACTTGCTTGCTCATGGTGGAGGTTGTAAGTGGTGGAGGTCTAGTTGGGGTTAAATCACATCTAAAGTGGTGAGTCAAATTATACTCAAATAGTTGTGTATTATTGCTAAATACTTATAAAAAGGTGTTAACTTCTTACTATTAGCTTAAACTTTTATTATAATAATAGCACACGATTCTAACCATTTTTACATTAAAAAGTGGGTTGTTTGGTTATATTGACACTTTAGATGCTTAATAGCAGTCAAATAAATTTATTTGGAAGTGGGTTGCATATATTTTGCTTATAATTTCGTGCAGAACTTTTGGAATGTGTATTGAATATTTTTGAAGTGCTTTTTTTGTGTTGAGTTGTTTTAGATTGTGAGCTTTATAGAAATAAATCTAGATTTAACTTACAATTCCTTATGTAATACAACTTGTACTTACCGGTAATTACAATGTTACTATGTACTTGCGGTAATTGAATTAAAATTTCTAAACAAGTTTTGGTGTCATTGTCGGCAATTTGGTATGGTTAATCAGATTTTATTTTTGGTGATGTTAATCATATTTTATTTTTGGTGAAGTATTTAGAGTTTTGGAACCAGTTTTGAGTGTTATACGTTATCTTTCTTGTGTTTTTTTGAGGTGCATTATCTAAAAAATACCAAACAATATTTTCTTCTTCAATTTTTGAGCACTACAATTTCGTTGGTTGAACTTTACCAACATTTTGAAGTGAGTTAAATTTTATGGTTGTAAACTTTAACTTTAAGCTTTATGCAATATTACCGTTTAAGAAAAATGACACATTGATCATATTGATTTTTTATTAAAACATTAAATTTCTAACATCAAAGCATAAATATATTAAATTTTTTATTTTTCGTAATTTTCTTTAAGATATTAATTCGATATCTACTGTTTTTCTTTGATTTCTTTTTGTTAAAAACTTTGGTGCTACGGACGTGTTTGTGTGGACATTTTAGTAGGTTAATTTTTAAAAATTACACGATTTATGATAAAAAATAATAATAGTATTTTCTAAAAAATTGTAATAAATAATAAATAAAATAAGTAAAAGAATAATGTATAATATTTATTATAATAATATGATATAATATTTTTCGAAAGTTGTGATAAATAATAAATAAAATATGTAATAGAATAATTAATAATATTTATTATATTAATATGATAATGATATTTTTTTTAGAATTGTAATGATAGTATTTTATTAAAAAATTTCACATTTAATGAATAATAAATAATTAAAAAATTATTTAATAAATAATATTACAAAATAATGTGATCTACGGTAAAAGATGAACGTTCACCTTTAACACCTAACCTTATCGCCACTGTGAAGCTTTTATTGCTTAGGTGTGCCTTTTGATTTAACCAATTTACGCAGATTTAATTCATGTTGATGTAATTACGTAATATTTGTTTTTCTTTTCTTGTATTGTAAACTATTTTATTTGAATTATCGTAACTTCATATATAACAATCTTTTGTAATTAGTCAAAAAAAAATCGAAAGGTATGGGGTTGTTACGAAAGAATGTTTGAAGCAGTGCAGTGCAGGTTGACCGCAAAAGATCCACCACCACCAGCCGCCACCACTCCGCTCTCCTCCCAAACCCGCCACGCCGTCCGCTGTCCCCCGTTCCCTACAGTGTGATGTGCGCACCTGTGAGCTGTGCGACGGGTGACCTCCCGTAGATTTCTTCCATCACCCGTCAAGAGGAGAACAGTCCGGCGCAAATGTGCTGGCGTAAGGAGTATTTATTGGAGGAGACAATATGGGCGCAGAAGCAAAAAGGTTGGCCATGGCCCAGGTGCTGAGGAAAGCTGGTAGGTGTCTGTGGGATGGCGTGTAGCTGGCAGGTGCTCCTGTTTGCGAGGTCAAACTGCCTTGCAGCAGAAGTTTCTACCATGCCACCAGTACCTGTTTCTCTGTACTGGTTAATACATCTGATCATAATGATATTAGGAATTTAACTAAACATGATTATGTGGTCTTATAATAAAGGTTGAATGAATTTAACTTAAGCAACCCAATTTAATCCTATTTATTTATGCTCACGTACATACCTTTTTCTCTAACCTTTTAAATCTCACGATGGGAGCCCATGGATTTAATGGCATGACAAGATGGATGAGGTATGATCCTGAAGGTAACTTTTCTTCTTTTTACACAGAGCCCAAGGACATTTAACACACGCACATACAACATGACCAACGATGGAAGGACACTATATATTGAGAGAGCGAGTGAGGAGATCATTCTCATCCTCATCCTGCAATCTTCACTTTTCTACACTCTTCTGTTTGTTTGTGTCATGGCTACGAGCTCACTCCACTACAATCCCAACTTCTACTCGTTGGGGATGGTGAGTTTTAGCATTGGTAGAGTTTGTGTTCTCTTCTGCATGTGGTCGGTTAGTGATGTCTTGCTCTGTTTCTCTAATTTCAGGACTGGAACAACAGGACCAAGATTCCATCGTTTGGGAAATGGGATATCCATGATGGGCTTCCGGTGACTCAGTACTTCGACTCAGCACGGCAGACGGGTCTTCAACGCCGTCATTTCTTCGTTGACGACGTCCATCCTGATCTCCTTGGGGTGACAGCACCATCTCCTCTGCCTTGCCATTCCCGAAAGGTTCCTAAAATACTCAGCTTAATTTGTCAATGATTTTGGGTTTCCCATGAATAAAAGCTGTTTTCTTCCCTGTGTCTCAGCCAAAGAGGGTGACGAATGCTGAGGGGAAGAAGGTAAGGATCCATCATGAGAGGCAGCATTTGAAGAAACAGGTTAGAATTTACGATGAGAGTCATCAGCAACAGAAGACGCTGGAGTTAGAGGAGCAGCAGAGGCAGAGGAGGCAGAGGACACCCAGAGCAGTGGACGAGGACCTTTATAAGATCCCGCCAGAGTTGCTGTACCAGAAATCCAAAAGAGTGATCTCTCAGTTTATATTCATATTGTTTAATTCAGTCATCCTTCTATTTTAAAATTATCTACTTAAATTTTATCCCTAAGTTTTGGTTCTTTTCGGACATTTTATTTGTTGGTCTCATATTCGTCTGTTGTTTTGCTGTTTTTTGGCAGAGGGCAATGCTGTCTGACTACTGGAAGAGATGCATTGGTCTCAACTGCATACCATGAGAAGTGCCTTCGCCTCAGAAACGGAGATGTGGAGCCCGGGATTGCGTAGTGATTGCTATGTTTCTTTGAACTCCTCACCCGTTTGTGGTCCCTGGATTTGTTGTTTACCAGTAAAACTACTATCGTAGTGTCATAGCATGGAAATGTAAACATCTGTCTTTTTGCTAAATCTTCATTCCACCCATTTGGTCTGTTGTGGAATGGAAATCAGCAAGAGAGATAAGATGTGTGTTGGGTTGAAATAGAACTTGTAGTGCATGTAACCTCCTATGTTCACTGAACTGCTGCTTCCTTAAGTAAAAAATCGTGGATTATGTCTCTAGTTTTTCTCTCCCTTGGTTTGATGTTTGGTTTGCTGGTTGTGTTTTGTATTGGTCAGACCGTTTCTCTGTGAGATTTTGGTTTGGTTCCTCACAACTTTGGATTATCGTAGTTTTATTTTTTTTAATGGAGTTTTGGCCTAATTTTTTCTTATTGTCTTGTTCTTTTGGTTTTGATTGCAGGATGCATAAAACTAAGAATCAAAGATATTGATTTCTTAAAAGAAAAAAGTAAAAGATCATGGTGAAATGAGGTATCTGTTTAAAAGGTAAAATTAGATAAAGTAAATATTTTAAAAAAAATTATATTATTTAAGAAGTAAATTTTTATATAATTTATATATATAATATTATTATTAATATTTAAAATATATAATAAAAACTAAATTTATATAATAAATAATTCTTAAACAAAGAACCAATGATTGAAATGGAGACAGATCATGGTGCCTCTTCCGAGAATAAAGTGGGCGGTAGTGTCTGTATCAAAATCAATACCAAGATTTGTTTCGTTCTCGCGAGGGTTGTAGGATTCGTTTTTTTTTTTTTTCCATTGTAAATTAAGTTTTACGATTTACGATTAAAAAAAATATTAATTTAATTTTATTTATCATAAAAAATATAAAAGTTATTTAGGTATTATTTATTTTTGTATTTTAATATTATGTAATATTTTTTTACTATATATCACAATATTTTACAATATATTTATCAAATAACTTTTATATTTTTTATTATTAATAAAATCAAATCAATATCATAATATTTTTATCATAAATCATATATTTTATTATAAATCATATAATTCTAACTTATTTTACAAAAACGTTTAAATAAAATGAATCTTTAATAAATATATTATAAAATATTATAATATATAGTAAAAAATATAGTTATATAATAGTAACAAACAATACCTTAGATTCCTCTCTCTAGCTTTCTTCATTCCAATGCCGTGGTATCCTCGTGCCATTCTGCGTGTTCTCCGATCAATCCCCCTCGATCGAGGTGAGCATTTCTTATAAAATTCGGTTAGCGTACGTGAACACCAGTGTTTGAACTTTATTCACAAGCCACATACATCAATAG